>JAHWFP010165330.1:284671-315600 GCA_023313725.1 Lithobius niger | reverse complement strand
CGTAATTTATTGCCGTCCTGTCCATCCC
Organism: Lithobius niger; assembly: GCA_023313725.1. Lineage (NCBI taxonomy): Eukaryota > Metazoa > Arthropoda > Chilopoda > Lithobiomorpha > Lithobiidae > Lithobius > Lithobius niger. The sequence goes on along the minus strand of JAHWFP010165330.1, from coordinate 315,572 downwards.
ACGAGGCTTGCCAAAAAGCATGTAACCTCAGACGCAGAGTTGGAAAAGCGTCCGAGGGAACAAGGCTGAGATCCCTTCCGAGAGGGCCAGAAAGGTGGTGTCGGCGGCCACTTACGGTCCGGCACAACCTTGTTGATTGTTGCCATCTTGATGGTTTTCGTCGTCGTTTCCATCTTCCGCATGACATTGTGCGTCAATTGGGCGATAAGTCTGTCCTCCTGTCCGGTGTTTTTCAATTTTTGCAGGAGGTACAGATGTATGACAAGATTTAGATTAGGGGTTTGAATAATATCTCTGTAATGTGTGGTGCAGTGGCAACCCGGACCACTGCACTGTGACTGAGGTTGGCGCTAATGACCAAGCTGTCGACGCGCCATTAAGCCTCAATCCCTCCCCCCCCCTTTTGCTGCAGAATCCGCTTGCTCATTTCCACCTATCCCAACATGGCCCGGGATCCAGCAGAAAAGCACGGTTTTCCGCTGGCCAGGTAAGCGGGAAAGCAAAGCTTGGACACGTTGTGTCAAGGGGTTCCGTGGATTGTAAGTTGCCAAGGACTCCAGGGCACTCATGGAATCACTAAAGATAATGAAATGCGTGCCCTGAAGGCCAAGGATCCATTCCACCGCCAAACCGAGAGCCAAGAGCTCTGCAGAAAACACAGAATAGCCTGATGGAAGGCGAATGGGCAATCGTCACTCCCTTGCAAACACAAGCACAAGCCACGCCAGTGTCTGACTTCGACCCATCAGTAAACAGCCGCTGATAACCGGCGTACTGAGAACACAGCCACCGGAACTCCTGCAAGTACCTTGCTGGCAGAGTGGAACCCTTCGGGAGGGACGCCAGAGCGAAAATGAAAATGCCACTTGGGACAAGCCAAGGGGCCACTGGCATCCCCCCAAGCCTCCAGGTCCTCCAGGTCACCAACCCCAAAGAACTCATCCGGCGGTAAATAAACCGAACAGACAGTAATATCGAATTGAAAAGAAACTCGAACTGCTACCGCCTGAAATCTAGTGTGCAGCGGCACACTGGCATGCGGCTGAGAGTGTTGAACCAGCACTGCAACACCACCATATGCACGTGGCACAGGGTCTGCATCCAGACGGTAGACAAAGTAACCCCTAACAACCGGATTATCCGACGCCTTAAAGCAAGTTTCCTGAAGGCAGCAGCACAGAGGTCGCCAATGCGACAAAAGCAGCCGCAGCTCCTCTGCATGGGTCCGATAACTTTGGCAGTTCCACTGAACGATGGAATGCGCAGGCATTAGGACGGGCTTATAACTGAATCATCCTCCTCAACTCCTCCCCTGGGCGACCCAAAAACATCTGAATCCTCCCCCGAATCACAAGCCGGAGTGAGGTCCAGAACGAAGTTGTCCTCGGAAGGAGGAAAAGGCCCAGGAGAAGTGGAACAGGAAATATCTCCCTCCTCCATGGGTAAAGGAGGATCAAATTGTGGAGGGGACGCAATAGACCTCTCAGCAAGCTGGTCGTTCGACGACTGTTTCACCTTCTCTCCTGGTGGCAACTTCCTCACGGGTGGTGCTGAGGATGTACCAGCAGGAGCCTTCTTCGACACTTTCTGTGGCGCACTCCGGGCGGGAGGAGGCTTAACTACAGCCTTAACCTGCCTGGGAACAGTTACAGGAACAGGAACAGGAACAGTAGCAGGCTGGGCAGATGTCGACGGCAAGGCATCAACCGGTTTTGAAGAACCCAAAAGACCCCGCAAAGATGGATGTTGCTGGGTCAACAAAGTAACAAGCATGCCTACCGTCCTCTTCAAAGACCTGAGCTCAGCGCACAAATCAGCTAAATCAGCATACTCACTAACTGGGCCAGGCAATGGCGCACTGCACACCTGTGCAAAAGATCTGGTCATCGGTGCTGCCGATAGCTTAGTTTCTTCCGGGCCTCCGAGTAGGAAAGCCCATCCTTCACCTTCAATTCCTGCACACGACGTTCCTCTAAATAAACACAGCAGTCCCGCGAAAGGCCTGGTGCTGACCACCACAGTTGATGCACTGCTCTGGGCCAGCACAATCAGCGCCTTCATGGGCTGCCTGAGCACAGCTAACACAGGTAGGTTTACCTTTACACGAGCCGCTGGTCTGGCCGAAGCGTTGACAGCGGAAACACCGCATTGGATTCGGTACATAAGTCCTGACCTTCAACCGCAGGTAACCGGCAGTAATGTGCTGCGGTGCAACTGGCGTATCAAAGGTCAGGAAAAAGGTGTCAGTTGGCTGGGTACCATTTTCACCTTTCCGCGTCAAACGCTTCACAGCCGTAACGCCTTGTGACTTGAGTTCGTCCAGGATGATATCATCGCTGAGACCCCTCAAATCAAAGCACGTCACGACCCCCTTGCTGCTATTTAGGGTACGATGCGGCTCCACACGCACCGGGCATAACCCCAGTGCACCCGCCTTCAAAAGCCTCTTTGCCTGAGCCCCATCCTCAACCTCCACAAGGTATCCCCCAGCACGGAGCCGAGAGACACTCTTCGGATCGGAACCACAGATCCCTTTGAGTGCTTTGTGGACAGCGAACGGACCGAGTTGTGTAACATCTCGGCCCTCGCCTGTCACCACCAAGAACTTCGGGACTTGGTCCCGACTCTTACCAATGTCCGGTAACTGGGCACCAGGCCCAACCATCTCAGGTTCCCTCCTCTGGCGCTTGCTAGTGCGGCGAGGAGGGGAAGAATTTTGGGGGGAAGAAAGTTTTGCGGGGGAGGGGGGAGAAGAAGTTGCCATGGAGAGCAAAAAGAAGTCGCCAGGAAGCTAACACCGCCGTCTATCTCGGTGAGGTGGCAGCCTAAGGATGCCGAGAGGCGAGGCCACCAAGGAAGCCGTCCACACCACCTCCCTCGATAACCCAAACAGTTCGGGTCCGTGATGCAGATGGATACAGCACAAGCCGCCTCCCCACAACGACAGGACCCGAAAAGTCAAAGCCAATTGACCTTAGGCCGGCTCGCCCAGGCCACCCGTCCGCCGGAATAAGGAGCCAAAGCCCGAAAGCCAGGATCTCCGCCTCCACGGATTACTAGGTTGCAGCACACGGCCAACATGCTGGGGGATGAGGATGAAAAGCCCAGTGGCCAGAATGGGAAAATCGGAATCAAACCCAAAAGGGGATTCAAACCGCCAAACATCCTCTAAGCAGCCACCCCGGGCCCGGTTTGTCTGGATGTCCCTTCACCTCTTTCGGACTAGTGCTTACGACGGGTGTTAAACCTGCCCGCCATACACACCGTAGGCGCACTTGCACACCGTAGTGTTGAGGTTGCTAGTGTTCAAGACGGACTAAAAACCCTCCGCCACGCAGACCCTTGGCACACTAGCAAACCGTGATCTTGGGTTCCCTTTTAGTCGCCTCCTACGACACGCAGGGGTACGGTGGGCTTATTCTACCCCCAGCCCACAGGGGGTAAATTATTCCTAGGAGTGGAATTAGGGGGGTATGCGGAGATGGGAGTGGCATTACTCATGGATGCTAGGCTGAAGCATCCAGCCAACTACTTTTTGTGGGCCCCACGTTTGCTGGTAAAAATCGCAAAATTGATTTTAAACTTCCAAGAACTCATTGACACTCAACCAACCGACGTGACATATTGCTATGGAGAAGACCAGCCTTTTTTTAACGTTGTGAAAAACATTCCCCCCGATTACGATTCAATTTATTCTCAAGGGCACTCACAAAAGAGTCATATGCTCATCGTGGTTCGCCAACAATTCTTTAAAACACTAAAGCCGATTTCCATAAACACCCAATGCTTTTTCTCTTCAAATCTAATCGGGTCTTCGTACAAATTCAAGTCCTGGGCCAGCAAATTGGCATACACAAAGATTTTATAACTTCCATTTACAAGGATTCGACCAAAAAACCTTACGATTTTCTGTGTATAGACTTGCATCTTTCCACTCCTGAAGTATTAAAGTTCCAGTCAAATATTTTTAAAATACCAATTATACTGTACCTGTGTACTTAGCATGACTGAGAGAGTCTAAGAATTTATTCGGCTGCTCGAATTATTACTTTCATAGTCAACCTTTCAAAGATTGAAGCGCATTCTACTGAACTGTTCCGAAGTGAAACAGGTGTTGTGTTAACGCCATTAAACCAGTTGAAGGGGAGAGTATCTTTAACACTGACCCGCAAAAGAAGTCTTAAGAAATAAAAGAAATTACTCGTAAAATTATCTTCGAAAAGTTGCAGTGAAAAGGACAAACACTCACATTTATTCAAGAATAAAAAAGCGGTTTCCTAGGCTCTTTAATAGATCTTGCGTAAAGTCCCTTATGTGGGTTATTAACCAGGTTATATAAAAAGTGTACAAACGCATGCACTTGGTGCCGATGGGTGTTACCATCAGAGACGAAAGAACCATGCTCACCCTAAGACTCAGTTCACCTGACCCCTCAATAACCTAGACGATTCCATGACGGAGGTATTAGTCAACCAAAGCTTAACGGAATACGACAAATCCAAGCTTTACACTCAGAGGTTTCAGCATTATTTGTACGTGGCCAAATACTGCAAAGCTGACGCCCTTAAGGTGATGGTTTGGTCATCCAGCACTCCAACAACACGCCTCCATGGCGGTAGCGAAATTCTGGCGAGGAAATAGCTGCCAGTAAGGCTCTGCCGGCTTGACCAGTTGTTGAACTACTAGTACAACGAATACGTTGGGAGAGAAAGTAAGCCATAGGTGAATTTTGCCTCGACATGTCTGTTTTGCCTAAAAGTACAGGGGGCGATTTAAGCCTTTTTTTAGATAGTGGTGACGTGAAATATGGTACTTTAGGTCAGCTAATATACCATGATAAACTGGTCGAAGGTTTACCAATAAAAGACTTCGAGGTAAAAAGTGAAAAAAGCGTGGCTGGCATCATATTAGGGCCTACGTCCCTCGGAAAATGGCTCTGTAACCTTTTAGCATGGCTCTGAGAAGATATATAAGCAAAGTTCTCCACCCCTCCGGTATTTGAGATTCCGACGTAGTATCTGGAAATTCGCCTAGACCGTTGATAGAGTTCGAAAATAAACCAAAATCGCTCTGCTGGCACAACGCCTTTCCTTAATGATATTTTAAAGTCTATTTAATTCGATCCTCGTGAGTTGGGGAGCTTTGGCATAATTGCTAGGCTGCACAGATCCATCAGGGCCAAGGGTCATAAAATGCCATTAAAGATAATTAAGAACTGGCTGGCAGGCAAGTCCAATTACAATTTATTTAGACCTGTTGTACGTAAATTCGAATGCAACAGGTTTAGGGTAGGCGGTATTAATAAAATTGAGGGATGGATTTGGCATACGTAAACAATTTAGCTCTCTACAATGATGATGTTCATTTTTTATTAATTGTGATAGACGTGTTTTCGAACGAAGCCTTAACTGAATGAAGTTAACGAAGTCGCACATTACCTGAATTATTTGTATTGTCATGTCCCTGAGGCCAGCTGGTCGGTCGGACCATGGGATAGATTTTTTTTATGCTGCAGTAAACAGAGTATTTAGGAGATTTAACGTACACCATTACATTACATTACATTACTCAAAACATTATGCAATCCGGCCAAACGCTTTATTAGAACATTACGGATGAGGATTAGTCATTTTTGAATGCGAATAATATTATTCGGTACATAGACGTTTTACAAGATGTTGTGCATGCCTATAATCGTTTGAGTAGTAATAATGCGTTGCGGCCCAAAACGGAAGTGACGTCACAGGTCATGTGACGTCACGATGACGTCACTTCCGGTCCAAGATGGCGGCGGCCATAGGTTGTTTCAAAATGGTGTCGTAAGGGAAGTGATGTCAGTTCTGCCCCAAGGATGCTTAAAAAAGAAATGACTGGGGGAAGTGACGTCACAGGTGGTATGACATCAGTTCAGGATGCTTAAAAAAATGGTGTCTATAGACACTCGTAAATGGTTGTCTACAATCTCCACGTCAGCTATAGTATATAAGCTAGTTGTGTTACATGTATTAATGACCATTTCGTTAAGAATCACAATTAGAGATGGACGAACGTCTTTATACACCCTCTGGTCGCGTAAGAACCTTTAAGAACAGGTGGCCGCACGTTAGAAACCTGTCAGCGAGGGTACTGGCTGCATCAGGTTTTTATAGATGTGAAGAAGAAATGGATAAACAATACAATGTAAACGATCTCGTGATGTGTCCCTATTGTAAATTTAAACTCGGGGAGTTTGTGCACAGTGACCAACCAATGTTAGATCACAAGAATTGGGGCGCAGACTGTCCATTTGTACGTGCATTTCCTACTGGAAACAATGACGACGACAAAGGTGAATATTCTAAAGTGTATCCGCAAAGGTCGTATTGTGAATGTGCAAGAAAAAACTGTGATAGGCGGAGAGGTATAAAAGGGGGAGAAACAGGTAGATTTGGATCATACAACCACAGAGATGAATGCTGACCTGTTCACTCTGTCAGGACGGGAGAGTACGTACGAGGGAAGATGGGAGCACGGGGGTACACTAGCACCACGTAAAATGGCAGAGGCTGGATTCTTCAGGTGTGGAGACAAAGTAGATCGTATGTATGAGGCATCAGATACGACGATGTGCGTGTATTGTGAGCTGCGCATGTCTAATTGGCAAGTCGGTCAAAACCCACAGAACGAACACAAAGAGCAGGAGAAACACTGTTTATTCCTAAAACAGTTCCCAAAGGGTAACGATTTCATAGAAACTAGAGAGAAGGACATTGTGTATCCAGGAGGGCGTGACGAATGTGATTGTGGTGCTCACACACCGAATAGAAGATCGGAGAGACCCTTGTTGCAACGATCAAAGTCGGCTCGACCGTGATAAAAAGAGATGGAATAGCGAGTGACCGTTACATACACCTTCCAACCTTACACGTACCAACACGATGGGTCTGGAGCTAAGACACTACCTGGACGTTGTGCTACTGTGTTTACTCGTGATCGATACGGGACTCATAATAAACAATGCCGTAGTTTACCACAAAGAGGAAAAAAGGCCTAACCTAATAGAAGAATGTGAAAAAATGCCATCTTTGTGGAGACTGTTGTGTCATATCTGAATCGACAGGGATACAATAATGCCAGCTGTCTAGATGAGCATCATGTGTCAAACGGAATAATTCTGGAAACAAGATGTGATGAGGTGAACACATTCCTGAAGATTAATAAATACGTCAATAAATTTACTAAATGTAGTTATGGTTTAACACAGTATCAAGTTGAAATTCTATATACCCACCTGACCGCTATACTTCAGTCTGTCAATTAAACAGCGCAACGAGTTATGTTTATTTTAGATCTGGCTTTGATCCAGTTGCTTGTAAACATCGTGAAATAAAATGGTGTGTCTATTTACTTTCGTCTGTTCGTTATTTACTTAAGCTAGCGGCACGAGCCACGGGTAACGTCATCGATCACAAATGACGTCACGAGGCAATTTTTGTGCAGAGTGTCTCTCTCTCTCTCTGCGATATAGCCTTTTGTTTCCTATCAGTGTTGTTTGAAAACTGTATCATACGTGATACGGTGTTCAAGCAACCAAAAAATCTAGATCAGGTTTTTTTTTGTTGTTGTGTGTGTGTGTGTTGGACCACTTTGTTGGTTAGCCGAAAAAGACCTATCTGACTGTCAGTAAACCGACAAAGGAATGAAAAGTAGTGGGCAAACCGGAGATTCCCGGAGAAAACCACTCTCGTGACTGGAAAGTTTCAGAAAAAAAAAGGAAGTTACTGTCACAAGGCAAAGTTAAGCCGAAAATTAATAGTAAAGTATTTTGCAAATCAATATGTTTTTGAAAAGTTGTAATAAAAAACGTTAAAGTTTGAATATAAGTCTACCGCTACACACGTTAACTATTTTAATACCATTCCCTATCTTACTATCATAATGTATTGTAAGAATACAGTATGATAGTAACAGAAGCCCACAAAAAACGTGTTCCTACCCCAGTCTTTCTAACCAATATTTATTTCTTTAAAATTATTAGCGTATGTTGTGTACCATAAAAAGCAGTTGATTACAACGTTCGTTTACTTCAACCCTAGGAAAAAGTAAAGGAGAATAGTAATCAACTACGATTTATGGTGTGTTTCTTTTTCCTTTTTTTTTGGGGGGGGGGGGGGCCGGGGGGGGGGGTTTCTCGTTCTCCATTGTTATCGGTGGGTCGTCAGCCGGCGTCCGTTGGTGTTACTATGAACGACAAAAAAAATACGTAGTCCTACTTACTCACCGTCGTAAGGGGGGCACGTAAAACACAAAATAATGTAGTATTAATAAACTAATTCCGTACCAACTCCAAGCCGTTCGTTGAAACGGACACGTTAGGGGCCAGGACCTGAGGGGCATCGTCCGAGGATCGGATCCTATCCCATGCACCCGCAAGGTCTTTGTTCATGAATGGTAATGGCGGTGGAGACGAAGGAGGTGTCTCTTGTCGGACGGCTGGTCGTGGCGGAGGTGGTGTGGCGGAGGTGTTAAAACGTCCACAATAAAGTTGTTGGGAACACCACCACCACCCACCACGAATTCCAACGCGCACCGACATACTACGTAGACCATTCCACCTTGGAAGAGACCAGCGGCCGCCGCGATAACCAAGCTAACTGTTAGCTGCGACATAGTGAGTCTGAATGAGGCTCAAAACCAATCCGATAGAAGGGATGGTGCAAAAGGCTGGTTATAGGGTCAGTAACGGGTCAGACTCAAAAGCCGCTCGTGAATACGTCTCTTATGAATGTGTCAACTTAGACGGAAGTCGGTGCAGAGTATGTTTACGTAATGCTAAAAGGAAATCACCATTAAGAACTAACCTCATGCCCCTCGTTGCAAGTGGGGCACAGCCTACAACGAGAGCACACCTCGCATCCTGCACCGACCAACCCACCCTTCCCTCCGTTAATCCGGCGCCTAGCCCGTTTATTGCACTTGAAAAGAATGAAACACAAATATAGTTCGTCATCTTAATTTTGTAACTGATTGACAAATAAAGGAAGAAAAACGAAAATACATACGTTGAGGCAGATGAAATGAACCATTTCTACGACCGCTAGTTTTACGTGAATGGGTCCCTAAGAAAGACATGTAGAAGTTAGCTAAACTAAGATAAAAGAAGCGAATGTAAATACTAAAACACGAAATAACGTATTACACGTAATATGTGTTTTTAATTAAGTCCATTCTCAGTAATCCGGATGCCTGGATCACCGTCCTACATAGAAACACCACTTGTTAAAACTAAAAAACGAACAAAGTAAATGATGAATCGAACAGTGGGTGTGAAAAAAAAAGGAAGACAGACGTACGGTCACCCTCCACTGCACCACCCGGACCACTGCACTGTGACTGAGGTTGGCGCTAATGACCAAGTTGTCGACGCGCCATTAATCCTCAATCCCCCCCCCCCCTCACCCTCTTAATAATCTCGCGTACGGTTAGGATGCACGGACAAGTCTGTTGGCAACGCGAAAACCGACACCACGGTATGTAAACGATATTGCGGTGATTATGTCATCACCACGGTCCAAAGATATTCAATTGAAATGATTACTCATCAAGTCGTGTGTCAATGATGTAGACACCAGAGGTATTCGTGAAAGTCGCAATTCTATGGAATGTGTTTAATCAGTCTATACGATCATTACCACGCTGTTCATTTCTAGAGACTAGTATTCAATTGAAATGAAGACACGGTTTAGGTATAGCCGCGAGAAAGTCGTGTCTCAATGGAAGGTGTTTAATTTACCTAGACGGTAATTCATCACCGTGAAAAGGATACCTGTCAAAATTGATACGTAATGCTTAACGTTGCAGTTCTTTAAGTGCAAGTAACCAGTACCGTACCAAAGTGACGCGTCATGTATGTACTTCAAAGGCGTACAGTAAGCCACTGAATATAGCAATAATTAAACTGGTATTCAGAAAAATCGTTGAGTCATGTATGTAACGCCTTACAAAAGAAAAAGGTGTACGAATGCCAAGAAAATTGGTATAAATACGAATAGTTCCAATCCAAAAATCTTACTGAAACGCACTACGAGCTTCGTATGCTTCACTCTTGGTAAGTCAGACCTACATCCACTTTATTTTTCGTAACTTTGCGCTGTTTCATGTCAGTAGTTTACGTTTACATTAGATTTTCTTTTTTTTTTTGCTCTCTTGTAGGCAGGTTAATATTATTAGTAAATATTATTATTATTATTATTAGTAGCGTTATTATCACCATGGAGATTGAGCTAGGGAATAATGTAACGGTGGACGTATTCAAAGTAAATGAGTACATTAAAATCGGATTTCAGAAATCTGACGACGAAAGGATGTTGAGTTTGCACGGCATTACGTTCAACATTCAGGAATGGCTCAGTTTCGAACATAAACTGCCTCAATGGGTTGAATACTTCTATTACAATAAACCCCATCTACTATTCGTAGGACCCACTTTAATTATTTCATACTTTGATAATTATAACGACAAGTATATAGCAATGTCGAATCACGCTTTGAAACCATTAAATTGTACGAGTCAGAAGTCCGTGCTCTTAACATTGCTCGTGGAAAGATTGAGGAGCGTCGTCAAATGCTATTGCATGGAGTGCTGGAGTATCACTTATAGTCCTTTTTTTTTCTCTCTTTTCACTTCTCAGGAACGACTGACACCGACCGTCATTATTATTATTAATACAATATCATCATCATTATTATTATTATTAAATTCAAAAGAATGTCTGCCTTGCAAACCCAATACCCTCTCAAACCCGAAATGTCCGTTGATTTGGGCAACTGCATTTTTCTAACCTGCAGCAAATTCAACGACGTGACCAGGGTCCACGCTGGAAGATATGTCGAAAATCCAATAACCTTTACACCTACGGGTCACGGGGTCTGTTTTAGAATGGACGAATGGATAAAAATGGTACTAATATTTAAGAGGTGGATGGTAGCCCTTTCCGGTACCTGTCAGGCTCAGATTCTATACACAAGACCCAAATTCGGCATATCATACTTCACCATTGACAATGCGAAGGTCCTGAGCAACGTCACCCTGGATAAACAGACTATGGACCTATCGATCGACCAATTTAAAACGATCAAGGCATCGGTCGGACAAATAGAAACATGGGCCCATGAGCTCGACGTATTAATACATTGAAGAAGTAGCAACTGCTAACGAACAATGACGTTCACCTGAACTGATATTCCCTACACACGCTAGCACTTGCTACTAATAATGATATTAATAATAATAATAATAATAGTATTTTATCAATAATAATAACCGGATGATGTCTCAAGGAACGTCATTCTCCTTCACAGACGTGACGATGACGGACGTGTCAGAAAACGATCCTACTCAGTCAAAGGGGACGTAAAGACGCAAGACGACACCTTTTGGAAGCTATGTAACATACAGCGCACAACTACTCTTATCACCTATGGACAAATCCGTATGTTTCACTATTGTAGATGCCTTGACCTCACAGTTCCAGTTGAAAATTACAGCATCGGTAATTTCGGAAATGGAACAATTAATTTTTACCTGCGGTTTCATGTCCCCGTGAATCAAGACGTCATCGTGGGGATACTAAGAACATTCTCGGCCACTGCATTGTTCGGAGTTACCCCATTAAGAACCAAAACGGCCAGAAAAAACTGTTTGATAGACCTATTCAAAAGTGATAGTTTACCCTGCGTGAAGCTGTCTGAGGAAGACGAGTCCATGTTACCGTTTGAACTATTGTTACCTTCGTGGTTAGAGAAGCACAAGGACAGGGTTTATAGTCTGGACGATCCATTTATTCTAAGAGACGCGCAATATTATCCTTATATTGCCGCTCGCGTGATCAATTCACCGTACTTTAACAATCATACAGTTTGAGTCATGTAATACTGTAGCACACACACACACAAAAAAGAAATAACATTAAACAATATGAAGTGAAGATCTTGGTTTGTGTGTTTATTATCGTATTAAGTTCCTTAGATAAGTCACAATACATACATATAATGTACAAGTATCGCGTAAACGATGTTAGGATGACGAATGCTTCTTTTATTTATTCTGTTTATTCTGTTAAAAAAAATAGGTATAGTTTTGTCAGGAGTGGTATAAAAGAGGCGTACGTGGCGTTCGCTCATTCATTCATTCATGGATGCTCGGCTTCATCATCCCAGCAACCTTTTCTGTGTTGGGCCTTCATTTAGTGAGAAGAGCACTGCTATCGTAAACTTAATTTTGAAATCTCAAGACGTTTTTAATCCACCTCCAAAATTCGTTTGCTATTGTTACGGAGAGGATCAGTCTCTTTTCGATACTTTAAGAGAGGCCAGTCCAATACCCGTACAATTTCACTCCACTTTTAACAGAGACATTTACGACAGTATACCGCGTGACGCAGTTTTAATTCTTGACGACCTCGTATATTCATTACCCACCGATTTGCTTCACGACGTGGTTTTGAGGGGTAGTCATCACAGAAGCATTACCGTGATTATCGTCGTACATAACTTATTTTCAAAGACTTTACGTACTGTCTCGCTAAATACGCATTCGTTTCTGCTGTTTAAATCGAGTCGTAATATTGGGCAGTTGAAAGTAATAGCCAACCAATTGGGAGTGTCTAAAGATTTCCTGTTACCTCTTTACAAAGAAGTGACCAAGGAATTGGGTGACTTTCTCCTAATAGATATTCATCCTCTAACACCGAAGGGATAAGGTTTCGTTCTAATATTTTTAAGTTACCTATAATGGTGTACCAACCAAAATGAAGGCTAGTAAAATATTAGACTTTGTACCTTTGCTAGAAGTGTTAAATTAAAAAAAAACCTCCAAACGCGTGAAGACGATTTTGCTGCAGTTCCCCAAAATAAGAGAAGTGTTGTGCTTAGCATCATTAAATTTATTAAACGGCCGTGTACCTTTAACGCCCATTCAAAGAAAAACACTAAAAAATATAAGAAGGTACTTCTGAAACTACCATCTAAAAGCTGCTCAAACAAAGACAAACATAAACACCGGTCCAAGAATCAAACGGGAGGTTTCTTAAGTGCCCTCTTGGGACCCGTTTTAGGCCTACTGGGTGGACTAATAGCCAAATAGAGATGTATAAACGAATGCAACTAATGCCTTTGGACGTAGCGCCGACCAGGGACGACAGGTCCATCCTACACCCCAGGTCCGCATTTACCCAACCCCTAAATAAACTGGACGATACCATGAAGAGTTTCCTTTGGGACCAGTTCTTCTCGGAATACGACAAATCCAAGCTGTATACACAAGCCCTTCAAAGATATTTGGACGTCGACAAAAAGTACGAAGACGACGCATTGAAAGTAACGTTTGCTACCCCCAGTAGCCCGGCGCCCCAGGCGCCGGCTGCGGGTTTTCCGCAGGGATTGGCCGCGCTAGCGGCCGTCGGGTTGGCTGTTTCCCCGGCCGGCTCTGCCCTGGCAGCGGAGCTGCCGACGAATTACGGGCAAACTTGAAAGCGTTACCTAAAGTTTACAGGGGGAGGGTCGAACGCATGTTAAACAGCAGCAACATCGATTACGACCCGTTCGGACAGTTGGTGCACGAGGGTAAAGTGATAAAGGGATCGAATGTTGTAGATTTGGTTCATGGTGCAATCACAAATAAACAAAGCTGTAAGTAAAAAGGCTCACTCTATTCTCGGATGGCGATTTATAAAGGAATATGTACCTTACAAAACCTATTTGCGTCGTTCCGACGTATATAGGCCCTCCCTATTTCGATCCACTCTTTCCGGCGTGTGGGATGTCAGGCAAGCGTCGGGAACGTCGGCGGTGGACGATCTACCTTTAATCGATTTTGACGAAGACCTGCCTCCTACGGATAAAAAAAAAAGAATATGATGAAACTTTAGATTGGAGTAATGACTACCACTGATAGGATTCTGAGGTCCGTTTACTACGACCCAAGCGACGAAGGGAGTTTGGGAGGGGTCAGCCGACTGTACAGATCGGTCAGGGCAAAAGGGCACAGGATCACGTTGCGAGCTATCAAAAACTGGATGAAAGGAGAATCTAGTTACACCCTATTTAGACCTATTAAACGTAAATTCGAACGTAACAGGGTTAGGGTGGGTGGTCCGGATAAAATATGGGGGATGGATCTCGCGGATGTCAGTAACTCGGCTCGTGAAAATGATAATGTAATTTTTTTATTGATTGTGGTATACATATTTACCAAAGAGTTGTTTGTTACGCCTCTGAAAAATAAAGACACAGGGACCGTTGGTAGAGCTTTTACCGAATTATTTAACAGGGGGCATGTACCCTCGGCCGCATGGAGCGACAAAGGGGGTGAATTCCTGGGTAGACACGTAAGTGACGTATTTAAAAGGTACAACGTGCACCATTACGTCACTCAAAACGAAGACTTAAAATGTACAATAGCCGAACGTGTCAACAGAACGGTACGGGGGCGAATAAGCCGTTTTCTGCATGTAAACAACACTAAACGTTACCTAGACTCTTTACAAGATATAGTAGTGCCTATAATCGATCTTATCACAGGTCCATAAAGATGGCGCCAGTAGATGTAAACGAGAGCAATAAAGGAGAGGTGTTTGTCAATTTGTACGGTGGTGGCTACAGGGTGGGAGACCCCGTTAGGATGGTGTTACGTAGTAGGGTGTTTGGTAAGGGCTACACCCCGAATTGGTCCGAAGAAATCGTTTACATTAAAAAAAAACCATAAAGGCGAGATCCCCACGTACGTCGTTAGGGATTACAACAATAACCCTATTTTAGGCACTTGGTACAAAAAAGAGCTTCAGTAGGTTAGAGAACCCGAGGTATATAAGGTTGAACGCGTCCTTAAGACTAGGAAACGAGGTGGGCGCACAGAATATTTCGTGAAATGGTTTGGTTACTCTAACGACTTTAACTCTTGGACTAGTGATATAGCTGACATTTAAATTAAGAAGATGTCTGACACTGAATTCTATCTGTGCCTGCCTTCGAACGCGTCTATGAGTTTATATCCTAATACTACTTTGCAAAAGTATATCGGTCAATTAGCCGAACCTGTTCACCTAGATGGTCAAAACGAAGTGGCCTTGAGTCATATGACCTTCCCAAACAATTTTAACGTTACTTATAACAGTTTTATAATAACCGTTGACGACTCTGCCAAATTAATAAACCAAGACGTGAACGGGATTCCTGTTGAGGTGAGTTGTATAGTACCTGGGACTCATTACGGTACGTTGATTGATCTGGCTGACGATATTAACGCCGAAATTAGAAAGATTAAACTCAATTTGGGGCTTTTTGTAGACGAGGCTTACGGACCAATCACTCCTAGCCTACATTTTGAAACTCGTTACAAAACGTATCGTGTTAAGCACTTAGTGTCTAAATTACCCGGAGGTAATATTTACCTGATTTTGTCACCTAGTTTAACCGATAAATTCGGGTTTAAACCAGAGATATTTGAAGGCTTTCCTACCGTTTCAGAGACTTAGCGGTGACGTGCGCGAGTTTGAGAGTAGGCCTACCGGCTCCTTGTGGGTTTACACGGACATTATTACGCCTCAGTTCGTAGGTGACGTTAAAGCACCTTTATTGAGAATTGTCAGCGTCGAGGGATCTAAAGGGGAGGACACAAACGCCGTATTTTACAGACTGCATTATTATCCTTTGTTAGGCACAACATTGCATAACATTAGTATAGATATTAGAACCGACAGCGGTTCCCCCCTACCTTTTGGCTCTACGGGTAGAGTGGTTGTCAGTTTACATCTGAGACCTATAAAGGGGCGAGCCTAACGTGGCACATCATCATTATGTCATCATGAAGCATTCCTGCCCTTATACGGATTTTTATCGAGCCCAGGCTGGTGGTGGCATTCCTGTCATCTCGGGACCGGTCCACCAAAAAGGTCACAGATGGGGCAGCCTGTTCTTGTCCCTGGGACGCGTAGCCATACCTTTGCTAAAGTATAGGTAGCTATTTTGGGAGAAAAGCACTCAATACGAGCGTTGGTATAGGGGGTGACGTACTAGGTGGTATGAACCTCAAAGATTCGGCGAAACAAAGGCTAAAGAAAACTCCTAGCGGTATGATGTCTGATTTAGAACAAAAATTGCAGGGTGGGAGAGGAGGGCGCTGCGTAGGACAGTGCAGCTCTGGGATTAAACGTAAACGTTTGAGCAGTAAAACGCCCAACAAGAAGAAGCACTAATTTAAAAAGATCAAGACCGTTTTAGATTAGAGTCACCTCTATAAACTTGGGGTTCCTTTCGGTCAGTAGCTATTCACGAGCCGCAGCTATGAGTATCCTAAGCCCTTTTTCCTGCGAGTGTCTTCTTAGCCCATTAGATATATTTTCTGTACAGCCCACTCAACTTAGTATACAGAAAACTAAATATGAACAGTACAGACCCCTGGCACCCGTGTCTGCCAACCAGGTGATGGACTTTACAATTGCTGGAAGCGACTCTTACGTGGACCTCTCTCAATCTTTAATTCATATCAAGTTGAAAGTGCTTCAAGGTAATGGTGAAAGCCTGACGGGTGCGCAGACTCCTAATACTGGTTGTTCAAACTTGTTACTCCACGCTTTGTTCTCTCAAGTAGACGTCTTTTTAAACGGGAAGTTAGCCGGAACCACCAACGATAATTACGGCTTCAAAGCTTACATACAGACCCATCTCAGTTACTCTTCGGAGGTCAAAAAGACGCAATTGCACGTTTCGGGATGGGGAAGCTCCGCCAAGAGGAAGGGACGTATAGGTGAGAGCGCCAGCGTAGAATTACTGGGAAGAATACACAACGACATTTGTATGCAGCCTAGGCTGATTTTGAACAATACGGAGATCAAGTTTAGGTTCGTTCCTCAGAAACTTAATTTCTATCTGTTTCTGACCGCTGCCGGTGCTACGGTCAACATCAACCCCATTGTTACCTTCGAAGATGCGTCGTTGTACGTGCAAAAGGTGACTCCTTCTCCGAACATTTTAATTGCTCATGCTAAAGTTTTGAGTAGTGGACCGGCCAAATATCCTTACAGAAAGACCGAACTTCGAACCCATACCTTGATACAGGGAGTCAAGTGTGGACAGATCGATAACCCTTTTAATGGAAACGTTCCCTCTAGAGTGATTGTTTGCATGACGCACCACGTAGCGTACAATGGCATTTACGTGAACGACCCGTTTTACTTTGACAACTTTGACCTCAGTTCTATAACCCTTTCCATCGATGGTGAGATTTATAACGGCAAGCTGCTAACAATGAACTTTAATAACGATTGTTACGTGAACTCTTACATGTCGATGTTCCAAGGCTTAGGTACAGCCTTTGACAACGTGGAAAACGCTATATCGTACTCTGACTACAAGAGTGGACATTGGGGGGGGGGGATTGAGGCTTAATAGCGCGTCGACAACTTGGTCATTAGCGCCAACCTCAGTCACAGTGCAGTGGTCCGGGTTGCCACTGCACCACACATTACAGAGATGTTATTCAAACCCCTAATCTAAATCTTGTCATACATCTGTACCTCCTGCAAAAATTGAAAAACACCGGACAGGAGGACAGACTTATCGCCCAACTGACGCGCAATGTCATTGGACATTGTTTCTTCTGCTACGACCTAACTGATGACAAAAACGCCAACGATCCTTCTCACGTGTCTTTAATGAAGAATGATATAGTGAGAATAGAACTGGCATTTGCGAGTATTTTACCCTAAAACGTTACCGTGCTAACCCTGGGAGAAAACGAAGCTATTCTCAAGATTGACGAAAGAAGATACGTGCTGTCAACGGAATGAACACCTCAGAAATTAACGCCATTTTGAGTCCTAGGTGCGACACGTTCCTAGGAACCTTTCAAGCAAATCACGTGCCTAATTTACGTGGTTGGTACGTCGTAAACCTGGACACTTGCGACCAACCCGGAAGCCACTGGGTCGCCTTGGGACCTACAGAATATTTTGATCCCTACGGCTTGCTACCCTTGTCATATTCTATCATAGATTATTTAAATACTAATAGTTCTACTAAATGGTGGCTTAATGTAACTCAGTTTCAAGAATACAACACGAGCGTCTGTGGACATTACTGTATTTATTACATATTGATGAGATGTAATGGATATTCACCCGATACTATTGTCAAGGCTCTTAAGGCCGTTAAAACTCCAGATCAGTATGTATACAACTTTGTAAAGGACCTGTAATAAAACATTGTGTTAAATATCAACATGAGTTGTGTTTGTTTTTATTTCCGTTTTTAGGACGCAAACATTAGGTCACCCATCCTTCCTTTTTTTCCCGTTTTTTTTTGTCTGTGCTGCTGGCTATGTAAGTGTCAGGATGTTGACGTTGTTCATCTTCAGACCTTGTGTTTTTATGCTTACTTTCTCTCACAGGTAATCCAAAATGGTTCACAGGTGCGATGAGTGCGATAAGACGTATACAACAACGAGAGGTCTGTCTAAACATCGTGCACGAGTGCATTCGCCTAGGAATCACGTTTGTGATACTTGTGGAAGTTGCTTTACGTCCAGCATCGCCCTACGGAGGCATAGACGGCGCCACCTGATCACCTGCGCTACCTGTCGTTTAACCTTTGAAAATGAAGACGATTTTGTACAGCACAATGCTCACCATCATTCTTCCGTTCCACAGGACAGTGTAGGTCCTTTACACGTTCGAGCATCAGCCTTCACAAACTTTTTCCAGCGATATGTTTATGAAGAGTCTACATCATCGTTGGACGTTGAGGCCTATTTTCATTCGTTCCGATTTTACTTGGAGCAGTTGTTAGCCGTATTACAAGGAAGGCATATGCAATTTAAATTCATACTATGTTTCACTCTACTGTTGGAAAAGCCAGGATTGGAAGGAAGAATTGACGACCGTATCTATCTACCTTTGCAGTACTGCGTTAATTGTTCTGAAACCCAAGGACATACAAACTCAACTCGACTTGGCCATTTCTAAAATACTACACCAACTAGACATTTTTTATCGACACGGTTCTGGCTGGGTTGTATCTAAAATTATACGGTGCGACGTCAATGTAGGCAAGTACACACCCCACGCAAGGGGGTGCGGTGTTGTCTTATTAAACGATTACCTGAAGTACAAGAAGGCCGTAATAAACGTAAAGTGTTTCGATAGCAAATGCTTTTTATACAGTGTTTTGGCTGTGCGTCACCCCACTCCTCATAATCATAGCAGAGTCGAACATTATGCTCGGTACGAAGGTACGCTTAATTTAAATGGAATCAGTTTCCCGACACCAATGGACTAAATACCGATGTTTGAAGCTCAAAACAATCTCTCGATTTGCCTGTACGGTTATGAGGACAAAAACATTTTTCCCATTCATATCAGCAAATGAACTGATTGTACCGAGGTGAAGCTACTTTTAGTCCAGGGGCAGCACTATTGTTACGTCAAAGACTTTAATCGTCTGGCCCGTTCTGACAATAACAAATACGTAATACTATGTCCTTATTGTATTTCATCATTCCGTAGCGTCGAAAGGTTACACGAACACTTGACTATTTGTAAAACGTACGCACCTCAGCACACGGTCATGCCTGAAAAAGCTGAAATGTCATTTACGAAATACCACAATCAGTTACGTCATCCGTACGTGATGTATTCAGATTTCGAGGCTATATTACCCCCTGTAGACACCTGTCGTCCCGATCCTGCGAGTTCTTTTACTCTTAAGACGCAGGCTCATATTCCTTGCGGGTACGCGTACGTCATTAATGGACCTAATGGTGACATTCACTCGAAACGTGTGTACAGGGGTGAAGATTGCATCGAAGACTTTTTCGAGGATGTTGAGCACGAGTACGATGTCAATCGCAGATTGTGCCTATGTCATTAACCGATATTGATAACAGACTCTTTAACGAGGCAACTCACTGTTCTATTTGTAAACGACCCATTCAACCCTAAAGTACACGATCACTGCCATCTGTCTGGTGTTTTCAGAGGTGCTGCTCATAACAAATGCAACCTCTATTATCAATACAAGGACGAGTTCCCCACCCCATTGTAATGCATAATTTGAAGTCGTACGACCAACATTTTCTAGTAAGGGGTTTGAAGTATTTTAGTAACGTTAATATTTCTGTTATCTCACAAAACAGCGAACGTTTCACCACTCTTAAGATTGGAGCCTTCAAATTTATGGACTCCTTTTTGTTTATGTCGTCATCACTAGCTACTTTGGTGGACACGATAAACGTGTTACCATTTTTTGGTCTCTATCTAAGCTAAATAATTTCTAACTGAAATTGTTTAGCTTTGATAGAGACCAAAAATGCTTAGTTAACGGTGAAGAAGTAATGGCGTGATGGTGAAAGCATTTGTTGATTTTTAAACTCAAAGTGCTCTTGTGAGCCATCTAATATTCCTAATTGGACATGCTTAGAATATTCGGAAAGGTGGGGATATATTCTTTCCATCAATCTTAACCGAAATTGTTTAGCCTAGGTACAAATAGAAATGCAATGGCACTTTGAAAATCAAAATAGCGCTACACCGATTGCAACTACACCTTAAAATAGGCGTAGGGTGGTCCCTATCTTAGTTAAACAATTTTGGTTGGGATTGATGGAAAGAAAATCCTAAGCATGTCTATTTCGGGCTGTTGGAGAGCTATAAAGCGCACTTTGAATTCGAAAATCAACATACGATTTTGATGTTACGCGTTTACCTCTTCACGTTGTAATGGGCGTAGAACGGACCAAATCTAAGTTGAACAATTTAAGTTAGGATTGATGGGAAGAATAGATCCCCACGTTTCAAAACATCCTAAGCGTGTCCAATTCGGGGTATCAGAGGGCTCACAAGAGCACTTTGAATTTGAAAATCAACAAATGTTTTGGCCGTCACTCCATTACCTCTTCACCTTTAGCTAGGCATAGGTTATTCACTCTCTAAGCTAATCAATTTCGGTTTAGATTGATGGGAAGAATACATCCGCACCTTTCAGAAAATCCTAAGCATATCCATTTCTACCTATTAGAGGGTTCGCTAGAGCATTTTGAATTCGAAAATCATTATACGCTTAACAGGTACGTTTCAGGTACTTGGAGGAAAATACTAATGTGGGTAAATTGTGGTAAAATACAGAGCAATGACAAAAATTAACTTGTGCAGGTATGTCAGCTAAACGGCTTTCAAAGCAAAATTTGACCCGCAATAACGTTGCAAATGTGTTACTAGTTTCTAGTTAGCAGTTTCTAGTTTTTACTTCTAGCTTCTAGCCCGCTCATCCCCCATGTTAATTCCCATAGGATGATTATTCACCGATACTGAGATTGCAGGAAAGCTTCCAACTATGAAATTTAACGAATGGCTGCAGTACGAAACGAACTGCATATCTCTTCTGGTTTCCAGCCTGGGAGAGTAACGGGAGTGGCGTGGGAGGGCTCGTAAGTCAGAAAGTATTGTTATAACCTTTGTTAGTATATAATTGCCGGCATGGTCTCTGATTAGACAGCCAAATTTCGGACCATGACAACGTTTATACTGACGTGCATATCTAGACACACGCTAGTGTGTTGTCACAAATCTAAACAGCGTTGCCAAAGAAATTCTGTCTACATCCAATTCACGAAAAACAAACGAAACGTCAAAATAAATTCAACAACTGGTACACTGCCCACCAAGTTGAGCAGTCAACCTCACAAAGGAGTGATATGAACTAAATAAAAATAAATAAAAAAGGTAAAAAACAAACCCAAAAACTGATAAAGAGGCAACTAACTTGAAAATGGTACGACCTCTCAAGGAGTGATATGAAATTAAAGTATTAGAAACTTTACCATTCAAGCTATTGTTGACATGTCACTTTATTGCACGTCTGCAGGCTAGTCTAGTTGAGTCCAATGCACAATTAAAAAAAATCGAGATATCATATCAAAAACCAAAACTGGTAAAAGTGACTGCCAAGTTCCGAATGGTTCGGCCCTTCAAAGGAGTGATATCAACAAACCAAAACATTTGCTAAGTTAATCGTACCGAATAATACTTTGGCTGTTAATTTAAAACTAGAACATTGCCGCCGAAAGCTTACAGTGCAGCACAGACTTATCAGAGTACCATCATGCCCTTGCCCAATCAAGCAGAAATGTCCGTTTACCTTAACAACCTCTCCTGGCATTTTTCAGAAGCAAATGAAATAAGTGCTGAGGTTTATACCTCTGGCCAACTCATTTCTCAATGATATT
Source organism: Lithobius niger (assembly GCA_023313725.1). Lineage (NCBI taxonomy): Eukaryota > Metazoa > Arthropoda > Chilopoda > Lithobiomorpha > Lithobiidae > Lithobius > Lithobius niger. The sequence continues at coordinate 293,317 of JAHWFP010165330.1, read as the reverse complement.
CTTGGTGCTTGAATGGGCAAGCAAGCAGCAAGAATATAACTGAAAAATTATTTGGCCTGAGTTATAAACCTCACAACTTATTTCATTTGCTTCTGAAAAATGCCAGGAGAAGCTGCTAAACGGACATCTCTGCCATTGGAAGAGACCTGAACACGTGGTTATTGTTAACGATGCCCTAGACTCTTCATCCAACTCCACTTGCAATCACTTAATCTATTATTGAAAATGTATTACACCCAGAAATCTGGCTAAACAGATCCTCACTTCTAGGAACGGGGTTGTACTCTATTTCCAGCTGAGGATTAAGTGTACTTAAGTAATAGCCTGCTATGCTAACGTCCCCAATGTGCTTAATCACCAGCACTGTAGGCGTGGCCCTGGCACAGCAATCCACTGACTTCAGAACCCCCTCCCGCACCAGTCTGTGAATTTATGCTTCGACCTTCCCCTAATAGCTAAATGGACGGGTCTAGCCTTTTTATGAACAGGCGAGTCTCCAGCTTTCAACATGATGCTGGCCTTAAAGCGTTTGAGTGTGCCCAGACCCAGTTAGACCAGGGTGGGGAACCGTAAAAAAGACTTCCTGATTAGAAACAAGGTTTACATCTTGGGATTCAGTATCACTTTATTTCGTCTATTTCATGTATTTGTAATAAGTCATAATAACGGTCTAAATTCAACTGAAACCTTGCCAACCAGCTGCGGCCAAGTAAGACAGGATGCTCACCTGGGGCAATAACACCCTTAATTTTGCCGTTATGTTATTTAAAGTTACATGAATTCAAATAACGTCCAAAGGTTACAGTGCCTCTCCTACCCAAGGTTTTAAAATTGTCCCCGTTTTATGCAATTTAAAACTCGCAAAATAGGAATGGTACCAGCTGGCTGGCAATAGGGTTAGATTTCATCCTGAATCGATTTCTAGTGGCCAACTATGTCCATTTAATTTGCAATCAATGACCCATCTAATTGAAAAAAGGTGACTTACCAATTATCAAAACTTCTAAATCGTCTAAATCTGAGTCAGGACTCTCACCTTATGAGACGTCAGAATCAGAACTGTGTCCTGATTCTTATAACAAGTGACAAGATTCTTCCAAATTTAGGATTTTTACCACATTGCTTCGTCTGTGTCAATTTTGGCTTAGGGGGTGCGGGTGCCTAGTTCTTATTTCTCATTTTTTTTTAAACAGCAAACTCTGCTTAGGTCTCCCTTGACACCACAAGACGAGCACATGTGCCTGCAATATTTGCAGGCTGCTTTCATATAATTTTCAAAACCACAGCAAAACTCTTGTTATTTCTGGTGTTATTCCTAAAAATCTTTTGACGTTGATTAATTAAGTGAGTGGAAGAGGTCTGAAATTTCCTACATATTTTTCAGCCAACTCTTGTGTTAATGCGAAAGGACCAACTTAATCAAACGTTAGAGAATCCGGATCTTTTGCCAAAATTAATTTTAACGTCTGAGAGTTACTTAAACCAGAAATAAAACGATATCTCAGCATTATTTCTAATTTTGTTCCATTTGTTACAGTATATTTACAGTGTAAAGTTAATTTCTTTAATTCTGTTATACAGGGTGGGGCAGAAAGGACGGAACACCCTTGGCAATCAAAGATGGTTAATGTTAGGATAATGAAACCTTGCATGGTATGTAGGCGAACGGGGAGCCAACTAACCATGAATCGATCACTGCCCTTGACGCATATTTTCAAGATCAACGTGATGCTAACTTTTTAACTATGCTTCGTAGAACCCCAGTGTAAATTAGAAACTTGTAGACAGTGTCAATGCATGGCCAATGCAAAAAAACAGAACGAAATTCGGTACGTTAGTTTAGGAGTTACGGGCATTACAAGAATCATTCTGTTGTGCTGACCGAGTGGCTTTCCTGGTAAACAGTTCTGTCATGCTCTTTCGTACAACATGCATTGTATTGGTAGGTAATGGTGTTCGCAGCATACGCAAATTGGCATAATTGGCATAATTCTTCCGCATGACATTGCGCGTCAGTTGGGCGATAAGTCTGTCCTCCTGTCCGGTGTTTTTCAATTTTTGCAGGAGGTACAGATGTATGACAAGATTTAGATTAGGGGTTTGGATAACATCTCTGTAATGTGTGGTGCAGTGGCAACCCGGACCACTGCACTGTGACTGAGGTTGGCGCTAATGACCAAGTTGTCGACGCGTCATTAAGCCTCAATCCCCCCCCCCCCCTCATTAACCGTGATCAGCTCTGAAACAAAATCAGAAATGTTAACCTGAGGGAGGAACAACATTAGTTTCATTTCTACACGACCACGGTGATAAACTATATCAACTTACGTAAGATGCTGTAGTTTGCAGCACCATTCTGTTTATACGTGTAATGTAGCAGGTTGTGTTGAGCTAGTGTCGAGTTATTAGTGTGTCGGTTGCTGTTTGTTTCCAAGCATGCTTCATGTACTTTGAGGACCACCGGACTTACCTCGGTCAGCACAACAAAATGATGCTTGCTATTTTCGTAACTCCAAAACTAGGGTACCGAATTTCGTTCTGTTTTTTTGCAATGGCCATGCCTTGCCAATATCTACAAGTTTCTAATTTAAACTGGAGTTCTACGAAGCATAGTTAAAAAGTTAGCATCACGATGACCTTGAAAATATGCATTAAGGTTAGTGATCGATTCATGGTTAGTTGGTCCACCGTTCGCCTACATACCATGCAAAGTTTCATCATCCCAACATTAACCATCTTTGATTGCCTAGGATGTTCCATCCTTTCTGCCCCACCCTGTATAGGTCTTAAATGGATTCTCCATCATGCTGATCTCTACGCGTTCGCAAATAATATCCGGTGCTGGCACACCACTAACGTCTTAGTAGATGGTGCATCTGGTGCAAATAAATTACGGAGTAAAATGTAAGTTTTCCTCTTACACTTGTAAGAAAAATGGGTACTTTCTTATTGTCAGGCACATAGTAGGCCAAAAAGGTTAGTTCTACTTTTTCACAATAAACTTTCCAGATTCAACCGCGCTGTCAAACTCCTCTATTGTCTTATGCAAAGTACTGCAGGCATGTTGACGGCGTTTTTACTGACGTTTTCAACGCTTTCGTCACTGACGTCACTCACAACAGCGTCAATCGTTTCACAGTTTCCTGGTGAATTGCCCAAACTTTTAAATGATGTGTGTTCCTGACTAGCACTAGAAAAACTTAATTCTTTATTAATTTTCACAGACGGTTGACCAAATCAGTTATTCCTACTAGGCTTGTCACTCATAAACAAGCAAGTTTAATTCTAAAGAATTTATTTAACCCTTTTTTTTAATTTTGCCTTTTTATATTTCAGCTTGCATACTCTTTACAGCTCAACTTTACTGTAAAACTTTAGGCATAACGTCTTCCCTACAGTGACAACGCATGCTAAAATGGGAAGGACTCGTCATCATCGTAAACTGTGACTGGCTTAAAAATTTGCAGCTACCAGTATGGAGGAGCATAATTAAACTCTTCCGCCGTAGTTGACAATTGACAGGCTTATAAAACATTGCATAAATCACACTTGTACCAGTCTACTAAACACATCTACACCCAATATCTAATTAGTTGAACAAATAAATATTAACCGTGCAGCGATGATGCTAGTTTGATGGATTTTACGGTCTAAGTAAGAAGGAAGTTGTACTAAGAACTGTTTACACAATTTAAACTGAAACTTCACAATTTTACACACGTATGCTCACTTTTTGCATGCCAACGGCTTTTGGAAAAAAAAATTATTTTTGCTAAGCTGCACTTTAGTGCTTCATCATTAATTTAGTAATTTCTAAAGCTCATAAAACTTTAGCGTTTTACTTTATCGCCAAATGCCGTTGTAATTTGACATGTTTTACTTTTAACGTTAAACACTATTTCTGGCTGCTGAAAGCACATTAATTTCAAACACCACGATGCTTTTTTCCACTTCCAACGACCTTTTTGAACCTGTCGTTGTGCAACGTTTACTCCATTCAAATTCCGCTTGACGCCATAGCAAAAAACTGTTAACGTTAAATAATTATAACCTAAATCAGGCTCGCAATATTTTCACACTGTACATTTTTGCGACCTCTAGCGCAATGCTAAGATCCTTGACAGCATGGTACGAGACACTGTAACCAAATTCCTGTTCTAGGCTACAGAAGTGTCTACCCATCTTAGTTCTGTCTCGTTGGTAAAGATGAAACGATGTATTTCATCCTGGCGTATTTCTCAGCGCTGCTAAACTTTCAACCTTATCCGACTTTAGGAAAATTCCAGGCTAACGCCGGGCTAGCCTTAAGGACTAGGAGAAACTATTTTTAAACTGAGTTATTCCCTCCCAGGCCCTCTGTATGCTGATAGGTTCGTCTGAGGAATAACTACTTTGATTTAAATGCTAACGTTAAACTAAACCACCAATTGTCACCAAATTGTAATGTATGTGTACTATTACAATATCACCTACAACTAAGTGATAGATAACCATGCAGGGTAACGGTAGGGAGTCAACAGCATTGCTCATTTAGCTGCTGTCTATTTTATAGCAAAACCATATCATATGTTCCATGACTGGATAGGCGCATAGCGCTGCAGGGGACAGAGATGTTAAACAAATATTATATACATATCTGTGGTGTGCCAATCGTTAGCCCTACTGGAAAATACCACATTTTTCGCAGCTACTTTGGCATTAATATTTCTGCCTTGTGTGTTCTTGGTTAGACCTTCTTGCCTTCATCCAAATTTGTACTGTAAGTTTCTTGGAACCTAGATCATTGTCATGTTATCTAAAGTGAACTAAAGATCATGCAAATGAATCGGTACAGTTTGATTCATACAATACAGGAGTCTAGTAAGAGGAATAATAAACCCAGGGGAGTTCCTCCTGGAGAAGGAATCAAAGGCAGTAAGTGTCACCTAATTACTGAAATTTAGTAAGGCAAGTACAGCAATGACAAAATTCTGAAAATTGGCTCTTTTATCGTTTGAAAAGCACGAAAATTGCTGGAAATGAGTTGTTTGACAGGGCTCCAAAGGAATTAAAGCACCCCACCCTTCTCTAGAGATCTTAGCTGAACTTGGCCCTAAATTTTAATTTTTTTTTGTTCCGGGTGCTTGCGTTTCCCACAAAAAAAAAAAAGAAACAAATTTCCTGGGTGTCCAAATGTTGGTTAAGTTGTGTAGTCACAAGATGTAAAGAAAATAAGTGAATTTTAAAACTTACTATGAACGAATAGTTTGTAACTCTCTTACCCTCTGAATAAAGAGAAAATACCTTACGAACGCTTCAGGACACAGCTTTCCTCCTAGTCCATGTGGTGTCTTATCGTTAATGTGTTTAGGTGACCAGCTGCAATTTTACGGGTAACTTTATTGAATGGTACTGATGTCTGAAATACAGAATGATCAATTTGAATTTCAGAATACTCCTTTTAACCAGTCAACAAACTCGCGTCGAAAAAAATGTCTACGGAAGACATAAATAATTGCGTTTATGACTGACATTCGTTCTGTCAAATACAATAAATTTATGATTTTCCCAGACATTTTTTCTAAGTAAGATTTCATCTTACACATAACAATAATCGATGGCCTGCTACCGAAATGCAAGCCACTTCAAAAAGGTAATTTTTTAACATAGTAATTACTGAAGCACTAGCCGTCTTGACTGGAGCACCATTTAATATCTTGGATTGTGTGGGGGGGGGGGAGTTACCAACCATTGCGACTCCTTTCCCCAAAGTTCAAACCCCGTTTATTTATTTTTTTAAAACGCATTTCGAAAAAAAATGAAGATGAAACATGTATGCGTAATTCGTTCATTACTGGTTGTTTTCTGAAATACCAGATGCCTCCAACCCAATACAGTTGAAATAATAGAATTGGAAATATTAGGAGGGTGATGGCACATGTGTAAAAACCACGTGTTCATTCTTAGAATTGGAAACATTAGGATGACCATGGCGCTTGTGTCCAAATGACGTCTTCATTCTTAGAACTTGATACGTTAGGATGGCGATGGCGGATTTGCCCAAATCACCTGTTCATCTAGGAATTGCATTAGCCGGATCACGCAAACAACTGCCTAACTACATGTAGTGGTCATAGGCATTGATCCTGTGGAGACTAGGGGGACCGTCTTCCCACGATTTCAATCCGAGGTGTTCGTTACCCCTACATTACGAAATAGGCTGCAAAGTTGTAAATGGGTATCTATTTTTCATACTTATAACGTGGAATTTAAATAAGAAGTGTATTTTTTGGTCTTCCACCATCGGGGGGGGGGGGGGATCATCATTCGAATATTATGAGTCATTGGTCCGTAATACAGAGTAATGAAGTGAAGAATTTAAATTGCAAGGCCAAGGTTAGAAAGAAGACGGATGACGGTAAATGGAGGATGTAAGTATATCCCACCGCTGTTGCAATACACGCAGGTGTTTTAGCTCCTTAAAAATGTTAATTTAAAATAACAATTTTATAATAAAAATTGTCACCATGCAAAAAATTTGTGTTAAAGGGCAAACTTTATTTACTTTCTATTTTTCGAGCTATTTTCCATATGTCCCCCTACTCGTGTGTGTGAATCTTCTTTCATCCGAATTTAAATTACTTAGCGTGTTGCGTGTTGACAAAACCCAAACTGGAATCAACTGGTGATTTAGTGGAACTGGTTATTTACGTCAACGGTAAATGAAACGAGGTTTGTTTATTTATTTACTTTTTACAGCGAGGATTTAAATTGATTGATTGTTCTGGTTGTAGTACCAGTGCTTGTTGGACATCAGTGCGTTGTATTTCTAAAAATATTTTAAAGTGCTTGCGATGTGATGCAATCTGAAGCACAATCTGAAAAACACAATCTGAAAATAAAATGGTTTTGCACTTCTTGTGTGAAAAATCTAGGGAGTTGGTTTTAGGTCTGTATCTTAATTCAAAACACTAAAACTGTCCTACGTAGTTTAGACCTCGCAAAGTTTCTACTACTTGATTTTTTCTACGGAGGTTAATATCTAGGGTACCAAAATTCCGCTATTATTATTGTTATTACTAGAAGTCGTGTAAAGACAGGTGAAAATCACCCTTTTTAAAGACGGATGAATTCAGATATGTCTATGACGTTTTGTTCCCCAGACTATATCTCTCTCCATACCCGTTTGCCACCTCCCCAAATGTACCGTACGCACTTTTAAGCAAACAATTGATTCTGATGAATTTCATTAATTTTTAAATTTGGTATGATCTTTTTTGGGTTAAATTTATTGCAAAAAAATGTCTTGTTCATTTTTCTGGGCTACAGATGTTTACCAAGCTATAAGTGCGCAACAACGGTAGTGTTGCATGTAATGATTGCTGTGCCAACAACTCTTGAAGCAATCCAACTCGGCAATCTTCAAAATAAATAAGTCTTTCTACCGTATCAGGATGCCAACTTCGGGTCCCCGAAATTAACAACAAGTAATCGTTTGATTTAATTTTGTTTATCAAAAAATTAATAAGACAGCCAGCAATGCCACACTGCCGGTGACCTTCCACGCCAGCAACGATAAACGACGTGCACGAAATTGTAATTAAGTTTGTACTCCATTGTTTTCCGATTGCATTCTGGGAACATTAGCCAGCCAAACAACCGCACGGCTTTTTCCGGTCTGGTACTAGCAGTTCTGTCTGGCTTAAGCCCAGGGTTTTGTTTTGCGGTGTTCGTCCGGTATTCTATTTAGTTAAATACTTCCCCTCCCCTCCCTCTACCCCTTTTACAACATTTGACCATCGATCATCTAGTTGCCCTTGAATCAGATGTGAGGGAGGCTTTTCGCCTGCGTCATCATCTGGTTCAGGTTTTCTTTGACTTGGAGAAGGCGTATGATACGACGTGGCGTTATGGGATTCTCCGTAATCTCTATAACTATGGCTTGAGGGGGCAGATGCCACTGTTGCTTTCTGCTTACCTCTCAGGCCGTTCTTTTCGCGTTCGTGTCAGGGCGACTCTTTCCCGCCCGTTTGTCTTGGAGAATGGGGTGCCTCAGGGAGGTGTTCTTAGTGTCGTCTTGTTTGCTATAGGGATCAACCCCATTGCTCAGCAAGCTGCTGTTCCCCAGTCATTGTTTGTCGATGACTTCGGCCTGCGCTTTCGGGCAGCTCGCATGCAGACCTGCGAGCGGCAGCTACAGCTGGCAATTAACAAAGTCCAGACCTGGGCGGTAAGTAATGGTTTCCGGTTTTCTCCGGACAAGACTGTGTGCATCCACTTTTGCCGCCAACGAACACTGCACCCGGATCCTTGCCTGTACTTGGGACAGGCACAAATTCCTGTTGTCCCACAGGCACGTTTCCTGGGTCTGGTGTTCGATTCCAGGTTGTCTTGGCTTCCACACTTACGTCAGCTTAAAGACAAGGCTTTGCGGGCGCTTAACATCTTGCGGGTCCTGTCGGGCACTTCATGGGGTGCCGATCGTGCTGCCATGTTGCGCCTCTACCGTGCCCTTGTCCGCAGCAAACTTGATTATGTGTGTATGGTCTATGATTCGGCTAGTGACTCCACTCTCCGGATGTTGGACACTGTGCATCACAGTGGCCTGCGTGTGGCGACTGGGGCTTTTCGAACTTCTCCAGTGGTCAGCCTCTATGCTGAGGCCTC
>JAHWFP010165330.1:258543-279671 GCA_023313725.1 Lithobius niger | reverse complement strand
GACAAATGGTGTAGTGATGTGGAGGCCACATCCAAAGATCCGGGTTCAATTCCTGGACTCACAAGAACACGTATTTTTTTTTCATCTAGAAGTGCGCTAGCGTTTCGCCCATCAAGTTCAGATTGTTAGCCTTCTGTGACGGCTAATTGTTGGCCTCTGATTGCTTTTCAACTTCAGGACATTTTCAGTGGGCTAGCTACTGCTTCTCTTACCCGAGACACTAAAGGACGTTTTCTGGTATTGAATACAATATATTAATAAGGCAGAAAGATTTAGTAGATGTATAGATCGACGGGGTTTACCGAGTAGACAACAGAAAGTCCTCTTTAAGTGCATAAACAATTTCATTACGAAAACGGTATCTCAACATCGTTGATTTCAAGCTAATTACTACTTCTTATTAATAGCTAATTCCACTCAGATAAAATAATTTATGCGATTGATATGCTTGAAATTTAACATTCAGTTCACGTTTGGATTCAATAGGTGCCGTTTATGGTTTAACATTTGGGGAGGTTTTAACTTTAAAGATTGTAATTAAGTTTGGGCTTAATGTTTGGGGATGGATTGGACACCATGGTCCCGGTGCACTCGTTCATCTAGCTGCTGGGCGCTTCAATTCGAACAACTATGTAATGTCCTGTAAAACCATGTGCAACCATCAGTGGAAGCTGTGTATGGTAATGATTAGAATTTCCAGCTTGATAGATCACCGATCCACATGCCCGCATCGTCCAAACCTGGTTAAATGTAAACAACGTCAAGGTTTTGGAATGGCGTCTAAAAGAAGCGGACTTGTCACCGATTGAAAACGTCTGGGTAGAATCAAATTGTGAAGTAAATTTGATTGGTTGCTCAAACGCTGAAGAACTTTGGTTTTGCTCTTCAGGAAAAGTGGGAAGAATACCACCAAAGGCAAAATTATTTTCAGAATTCGTTTGAAAGTATTCCAAACTGAGGGGAGGCAATGATCCAAAATCACGAACAGTGGACCAAATACTAACTGACCTGGCAATTCATGCGACTAGGCCATTAAGTAACAAAATAATAGGCCATTTCACTTACTGAAAAATGAGATTCATTTTTTATTGATAACTGTAAAAAAATGTTGTTTCCTGCCAGTCAAACTCGATCTTTTCATGTTTAAAAAGTCAAAAATGCAAACATTGCATTTCTAAAAATCAACAAAACAAGAGTATTGCACCAGCAGCAGTATTAAAGTTCTTTTCTATTCTATTTTTTATTCTAATTCTACGCTACCTTTTTTTTACGTGTATGCTGTCTATTGGCAAATTTCTTACAAAAAAGCAATGTTGTTCGAATTTACATAATTTTTTTAATGCTGAGAGTAGTGGATCTCAATCGTTTCTTGTAAGATTCAAAATTGAGATATATCCTCAACACATAATTTACTTCAGCTGAAACTACAAGAAATAAATTAAAAAACTTATATATTGCTATTGGCCTGAAAGAAGCCCTGACTTCCCCTCCCCCCACCCCCCACCCCCCAAAAAAAACCTCCTTCGCAATTTCCTTTCGACTCAAGACTTTTAATACACTTGTCACTTCCTTAGTAATTTTTATGTTTGTGTAGGCTGGGAGGCCATAGGTAATCCTAGCCCCCCCCCCCCCCCCCACTACCCCTTCCTCCACTCCCTTTTCGATTACCAACTAGACCTATGGAAATGGCTGTCCTTCGATCGGCTTTGCTGTGTCTGCATATACAAACAACAATGCTGGAACGATATCCGTTGCCTTGCATCTGTAACAATGGAAAGTGAAACGCTTAGCATAGAAAAGCCTGTGCATTGTTGCATTGTCGCATCAAAAAACCTACACTGCAAATGTTAATAATAATAGTATTATTATTTGTATTTTTACTCACGTGCACATTAGAGTAAACATATTTTTTTTCATTAGAACATACATTGTTGTCTTTTTGCTAAATAATTTTCAAATTTCTGACTCAATTATTTCTTTCGGACGAATGCAAGGGGTCTGGTTAACGCCCACGCATTCTCCCATGAGCCAGTGTATCTTAAAAACACAGACACCAGGAAAAATGTGAGATTTCAAGCTTTCCAACGGTGTATGATAAATATGTCAGGATCTGAGCTATTTTAACAAAACTAGACGATTTTCAAATCCTGATTTAAATATGCCCATGACTGTATATGTGAGCGGCAGATTAGGGTTACGAGGACCAGGAAAGGTTCTCAGCTATCTAGAAATATTCGACGAAATTTTAGAAATTTCATGTTGAATAATCATCAACTCAAAATTATAAAACAGTGACATGGACATTGTACAAAATTTGTCCCAACACTACAACACTTGAACTCTTAACTTACCAGTAGGCCTAGGAAGGGATTGTTACAATTTGTGTGTAACTAGGATTTTTAGTTAAATTGTCCATGCAAACACTTGTCTAGCCTAGGTAAATAACTGTAACATTTGAAAAAATAGCAGACAGGGTTACAAAGGTTGCATTTGGATATGACCTTATCGCTTATGAGCAGACTAAAATGTGAGGTGTTGCAATCTTTACTGGAAAGTTTGAAGCATAGTCCAAAATTAACAACTGCAGTTGTCAATGGTGTAGCTAAGCAGTAAATCAACTTTTCATGTCGAAACAAATTATTGGTCTCCAACACTAGATAACATGAAACCCTTTTAGATTGACAAGGATTTTCTTCCTATGAACAGTTTTAACAGTTAATGTTTTAAAATGTATCCAATAAAAATCTTTCTTTTTTATAGACAATTTGGTGCAAAAAAAGTTTACATCTTCCTAACGGTCAATGTGTACTAACACTGAAAACATTAAAGGTTTTACAAAAGCAAAATTGCAACCTGATTTGTTCATTCTCACACTGGTTACTCCTAATTGTACAATCTTAGTTGTTAAGCAGATTTCCATAGTTCTGCATCCAAATCTATTGAGAATAAAATAAGATTTAAAATACAATTATAAAAGGCTGTCCATTGGTGATAATTTAAGAAAACTACCACATAAAATAAAAAGTTTAAAACCACTAAATTTAAGAGAAAAATTGAATTTTGAAAAATTGAATCACTGCACTAAATGAGGTTGGTAAATTTTCATAAAACAATCGCAAAATCACGTTTGGGTGGTGGAGAGTTTCCAGCGGGGCTTCTAGAGCAAGTGCCAGTATCACCTAAGTGCTTACATATCCGGCTTAGGCTTCCCTACTTAACTCCTGGTCAGGTTCGTGGTTGCACACTCAATGACTTCATTAGCTATACAGCTGCTTATCACTGGCACAGGCTGATGTCGGTAGAACCGTAAATACGGTTCCTCCTTGATAAACAGATGCGTTTGGTAACAACAGTTTATATATCCTCTTGTGGCCGAATAGGTGATGGGTAGTTTTAACCCGAACAGGCATCATTACTACTCTTCCCGGTACAAAAAGAAATCATAGGGGACCTCCCTTCGTCCAAATTCACAAACATGAGTTATTCATTTTAGTGATCGGGTTTAATCAAAATGAGGGTTAATAGGGTATCTCACGATATTTCTGCTATGGGGGCTATGCCTTGCAATAAGTCTGTCCTCCTGTCCGGTGTTTTTCAATTTTTGCAGGAGGTACAGATGTATAACAAGATTTAGATTAGGGGTTTGAATAATATCTCTGTAATGTGTGGTGCAGTGGCAACCCGGACCACTGCACTGTGACTGAGGTTGGCGCTAATGACCAAGCTGTCGACGCGCCATTAAGCCTCATCTCCCCCCCCCCCTTGCAATCAAAAGGGTAATCCTATCTGTTATGGAAAAGGGGTCCAAAAAGATTACAGCTTTAAATTAACAGTCCAAAGTGACATTAGTAGCAAAACGAAAAATGGAGTTTAAATTGGTTACCTTGCACAAGTTAACACTTAAAATAGGACCAAAGTGAAAACAAAAGGGATTACCTTGCACGAGTTAACACTTAAGACCAAGGTGAAAAAAGGACATGGCTTCCCTGCAAAACTCTAGAATTGAATTTTCCGAATTAATAAGAAACACATATCTGATCAACGCGAGTTAACACGTTAGGCTTGAGACGTTCTGTGTCAAATTAAAAACAAAACGGGTTTTTCACAATTTACAGCATTCATTCATAGCAGTAAAATTGAGAAATTATGCTGCCCTATTATCAAGTCTCCGAACTATGAATTAACTGTAAATTGCCCGTATTTTCAACGGTTAATATTATTACCATTTTCATCAAGCTAATTAGGTTCACTTAGCTGTAGCTTCTGGTGGGGTAAAAAACTTACAAACGGAAGTTCAGGGCTCTAAAGAAGTGGTACAAATTTAAACTGGTGTTTGGCCAGACCACTTGTAATGGATGAAAATCAAATTTTGAAAACTAATGAACATAAAACGTGCAAATGAGCTGAGGGAAATAAAATAAAATAACTTTAACTCAAGTATTCCAAATCATTCAAATGAATCACCAATATATATCTTGAAATGTTTCCCTTGGCAGTAAGACTGCAATAAAAAGTAGATATATCAGACAAATTGGTAACTTTTAAGCTGAGAGTGTCTGGAATTTTGAAGTTTAGTGAATTCACGAGGTATTTTGTCAACAACAGGTCTCATATTTGAAATATGTTAGTAACCCTTTAGCAAGAGACAGTTGAAACTTTGCGAACCCGATAAACTTAAGGGGAAATTTTCTCCACAATTTCGTAAGGTACTAAAAATGTTCTTTGTAGTTTATCCGCGAAATAACTATGCTTGTGTGACAAATAATGACTTTTTACTCACATTTTATCACTGTCTTCGAATTCCAGAGGTTTAGGAATACGAGCATTAAGCTTAGCATATTCGTAAGCTTGATCAGAATGTCTAATCCGCCGTACTCTTACCAAAGTTGTACGCAAATTATTAGTTAGCCCAAAGAGGTAGTGGCTGATCTAAAGTTTCTTGAATGGGAGGGTCGGTTCCTATATTTATTTCTCGGCCGAAATTTAAGAAAGCATGGGTGTAATCAGTTCTCGAATCAACCGAGCTGTTTATAGAAAGCATAAATAAAGGAATTTTCTCGTTCCAGTCACGCGGGTTATCGCCGCAAAATTGTGCGATCATCCTACAAATTTTCTTGCACTGTAGCTCTGCTAGGCTATTAGACGCTGGATGGTAAAGGGTAGGAACTGACTGCATAATACCAAAACGACTGTAAAATTCCTTACTAATAGAGCTCACCAGGGCGGCTCCATTATCACTCACCACGTTATGAAGTACCGCAAATATAGGGAAAACTTGGCTAATTAACAACGTAACAAGCGTTTTCGTATCAAACTTTTTACATGGGTAACAAAGGAGATATCCGGTGGACAAATCTGTTATTGCCAGTACATTGCAGTTCTTACACGGACTCTTGGTCATTGGCAGAGACCGCTTCCAATCTAAGTGGATTGTGTGGAATGGATGGTTCAAAGGAATGGTCTATAGTCTACCAAGGGTTTGTAAGCCATGGCCTTTATATTGTTGGCACAGATGGCATACCCGGACGAACCCATTGACCAATCTACTCATTCTTGGAAAGCAGAAAAATTTCTGAAATCGTGCCAAGGTTTTTCTGGCACCAAAATGTCGTCCCGTAACCGTACTATGGTTAAGATCCAACACTTGCCTTTGTCAATCCTGGGAAGAAATAGCTTTAGATTAGCTGACTCATGGGGGTCATACACAAAGGCACAATATATTACACCTTGCTGGTCGTCTTAGATGCAATTTGCTGAATGTTTATCTACAAATCTCTGAATTGTGACCGAAGCAGCTTTCCAAGGTTGCCCCTGCAAAGCTAATGCTAACGTGTTCATGATTTCGTCTCTCGGAGTTTCAGCCGCTATCATTTCAACCAAATTTGAGCTACCTCAACATTGCAGTTAAAACAATCATTATTAAATACATTAAATGGCTTGCTGAAGTTAGGAATATGACCTCCCTGGATGGGCGAATTCATGCGATCTTCGTCGGCAGTGGTGACACCTTCAAACATACGTGACAAACTATCTCTTGGTGCATTAAGTATACAGTGTTGGAAAACTGACTCAGCGTATCCAACGAAGACAAGAATACCAGCCATCGGGCTTTGCACCCTCTGTTGTTCTTCTTGACGTCCCATTAAAGTTAAAAGGTAGTGGTCTGTCATGTACAGTATATAGCTGCTTTCCACAAGATGGCGCCACTTTTTAAGGCCAAAAACAACCGATAGCATATCACGTTCAGAGCACTTATAGCGAGCCTCAGCCGAAGACAGTTTACATGATGCCATATCAACTGTAACAGAATGGTCGTCCTTTGGTCCCTTTTGGCATAATAAACAACCAACACCAGAGGCACTGGCATCATAATACAA
Source organism: Lithobius niger (assembly GCA_023313725.1). Taxonomy (NCBI): domain Eukaryota; kingdom Metazoa; phylum Arthropoda; class Chilopoda; order Lithobiomorpha; family Lithobiidae; genus Lithobius; species Lithobius niger. The sequence continues at coordinate 273,294 of JAHWFP010165330.1, read as the reverse complement.
AATCCATTGCTTGGTAGGTTCAGGGTGAACCAATATTGGAGCATCCAATAAATAGCTTTTGGTGTTGTTAAATACTTCATCTTCTCTGACACCACAAGACAAATGTTATTGCTTACTACTTCACAAGATGTCGGTCAATGATGAAATCCTTTCGGTGAATCTAGGCACAAACCTGTGAAACCGACTTGCCAATCATATGAATTTTCGTACTTCTTTCACAGTCTTCGGTGTTGGCCAAGACTGTAAAATATGTACTTTCGCAGGATTTGCTTTTACGCCATCATCAGTGACCAGATAACCTAAAACGAGTAGTTCCTTAACCACGAACTCAGATTTTTTGAAGTTACCTAATGACCCTTCATTCACCATCACTGAAAATGATGCTTCCAGGCCAATCTGGTGCTCCTACCAGAGCTTTGAACCTATATCAAGATCATCATCCACATAATCGATGAATCCTAGGTGATGTAATGGTTCGACGCACTGTGACATTGCACAACAAAAATTGGCTCCGCTATTGCACATGCAAAATTGAGCACGGAGAGGAACGTACTGACAAATAACACTATTTTGCTGCTCTCAGGGACCAAGGATGCGTGCCAATATGCCATAGATAGATCTAAATTACTTTGGTATTGACATTTGTCATGACGTGCAATGATGGCATCAATGAGCGGTAGTGGAAATGGGTGATGCTGCACGTTCTGGTTCAGAAGGATATAATCCACTACTAAACGAGACGTCCCATCCTTTTTCGGCACCAAAAAGTCCGAGCAGCAATGCTCACAAAAACCTAGAACTATTATACCTAGAATACTATATACCTAGAAAAGGTATATACTATTATACCTAGAAAACTATTATACTAGAATACCAAGAATATTTTTAACATGCTCGGTTCCTTATGTTTACCTATATAGCTTAAAGGGTATAGGTGGCAAGCTACAGGAGGGGCTCTGCGAGTATCTATCACCATGGGAGGGCAGTGTTTAAATTTTCCTACTCTTGTAGAAAATGCATGGCGATAAGTAACAAAACAAAAACTTGTTACCTTTAATCAGAGTCTAAAATTTCAATTTTATTCCCCTTTCCACAGATCTCCTCCAGGGTTGGATGTAGCTCTGCTTTCCCAATTATCACACCTACAGTGGGAGGGAGCAAGCACAAGGGATTCCTACGGAGAGCAAACACGTCACCTTTGAATGGATGCCAAAACCCATAATTTCTATTATAATTTAAAATCCTCCCTGACCAAGTCAGAAAATCCACACCTAAAATTATTGGTTGGATGGTATCTGGAACCTCAATAAATTGGAAAACAAAACAATGGATTTTAATCTGAATGGGGATGATGAAAAACTCAGAGCAAATACTTTAACACCCATCAGTATACTAACCTGATATTTCCGCTTTTTGAATTTGAAACCCAAATTAATCAAATCATCGTGTACGCCCTTGTGCGTGCACAAAACTAAGGCTTGATCCACTGTCCAAAAGCGCATCGGCAATTTCATCCACGACTCGCACACCAACGTAGCCTCTAGGGCTATTTTGGGGCTTCTCAGGACCCTTTACTATGTGAGGAATTCCAAGATAATTTATTTTTGGGGGACGCTCAGCCCTTATCCCTCTAAGTATTCGATGAGGGTCGTCAGGCAACTGGACACCGTTCCAATGATCTTGCGGCAACGGCAATGCAAAGCTAGATTGAAGTTGTCGTCTGATTATTTTGGGAAGGGGGAGCATTTGGATTTAAACCCTGGGCTGTCTGTGAGAGCTGACTCACATTAGTATTGACAGTTTTGATGCCCATGCTGGGCGATGCTCAGAATGCTTCATCCAGCAATTTTCGGCTAAATGCCTAGATTTGATTCATTGCAAACTACTGCCTGTCTTCTAGCTTTGTCTAAATCAGAAAATAATGATTTTGGCTGAGTTAAGCTGCTGACTGTTTTGTTTTGTTTGACCAGTAGTAACAGTTTTTGGTTGAGAATTATCCAAATCTGCAACTAACTTTGGAACAGAGTAATTGCCTGCCCTAATGGCCTCAGCTAGTTGTGTAGTTTGTGAAAAAGAACTTGTGTCTTTATTAGCAGTATTATGTAGCCAACAAAATTGTCTCTCTATTGCAAGTGCTGCTGCTGCTGGTGAAGACCCTACAGGGACCTGTACAGGATTGGCAGAATGGCGTTGATTGTTAACAAACACGTTCGGGTTAACAAAGTCGATATTGGTGCGTGAAGGATAAATTGTCGCCAGTTTTTTGAGCTAGGTAAGTTTCCATTCTTGTTGCACAGTTATAAAATTCGACCAAATTTGAAAAATTCCTCTTGCAAGCATAAGGCTGAAACCTTTCAGACAGATTTTCTTTGATGATATCGATAAGTTCCACAACAGAGTAACTATCGTCAAGTTGTGAAGTAGTTGCCTCATATCATCGATATAAGTTCTGGAACTTTTCATTTGATCCATTAACTGTCTGAAGTAATGTTGCAACTAAACGACAATTTTTAGAAGGAGGGTGAAAGGTGTATTTAAATGCTGCACTAAATTCTCTGTAAGATTTTAAGGGTGGGTGCTGGTAAAACCATCGATAAGCTTTCTCTGTTAGTGCTAAAGGAATGCAACACGTTAAAAATTCCTCATCAGAATAGCCTTTCACTTGCTTAATCTTGCACAAGTCTGTCAGGAAAACATATGATGGAGTGGAAGATGCTAGCCCACTAAATTTAGGTAAATCTAAAGCCTTAACTTTAGTATCTACACCCCTGTTCACAGGTGAAGCTGTAGAAACAGGAACATTACACAAATTCTGATCAGGGCAGCCTGGAAAATATGGTGGATTGAAATCTGAAAAAGGCTGGTCTTGAATATGCAAAAGGTTTAAGTTTGAAACTGAGTGTAAGGTTCTAAAATTCGCTCAACTTTTATAGGTTTAACCAAACTCTCATTTTTACCAAAATACAACTCCATTACAGCCTTTGACAATTTCTCAACCTGATCCTATTCTTTTTCCAAAGCCTCATATCTGACCTTACAAGAGTTGGAGCAAGAAACCCTCGAACTAGCTTTGATACTGCAAGAAATCGAATGAATACTTAAAGGTTTAGGATTTATTTGCAATTTAAAGCTGTTGTGCTTTGCTAAAGGAACCTTCTTAAAAGTTAAAGATTTACCTTTTGATTTACTATTTTCAAGCATTTGTAACTAATAATCATTAAATGAAAACCATCATCCAAAACATGCACTACTGAAGGATCAGGGAAGCTTACAGCCTTAAGTAATGCTAAATTAATGTGTTCCGAACTTACATTTTTAACCCAATCTTTGCATCTAATTTCCTGCTCTTTTTCAGTTTAGGAACTAGTAGTACTCGAGGTTCTGTGCAGCCGTAGCTTCTGAATGGACATAACTGGGCCACACCATGGATCAGGGTCAGTGACAAAGCCATTAGCGGCTGCCAAAACTTCTGCAGGGGCTGACTGACACATAGTAGGCGTTACTGGTTCTCTTATAGAATTCTTCAAGGGGTCTGAGTGGCGATGTTCAGCCAAACCCCTGGCTAAGACGATAGTAAAAACTTCAGCTGGTTAGACGAAAAATTCGAAGTGAAATCTTCTAAATTCATTGCTTCTTCCCTAAAATTGATGGAAAACTGGTCTGACTCAAAACTTCGGGCATGTGGTGTCGTCATAGAGGCACCACAATAGGTAGCCATTTTAGTTCCTTTCTGTTAACCATCCCATAACTGTACATAACTGTAGCCCCACCATACATTACAGATGGCGACGAGTTGCTACATACTACGTTAGTTACCAAGCTGATAAATTTCACCAACCACGAAAAGTGCTCCTAATTTGTGGTAAGTGTGCAAGTTTATTCATTTGGCAAAGAATTTAGTGCTCTGTAGAATTTAACGAATGAGCTTAGTTTTTTCAAAAGTGTTCTTGGGATTTAGAACTTGTGTGTGGTATCTAATGAAATGAGAAAAAAATAATACCTTATTAGCTAGAACCGGAGAGAGCAATTAAGTTTATGACAGGTAATTTTTACAAGGGTTGTACCCTGGGGCAATGCGCCGGCGTGCACACGGTCCGTATTATAAAACTGAAGCATGTTAAAAATGCAATCTAATTAACTCTCGCAAACTTGATAGTGCTGTGCTCTTATCCGGGCTGGTGTGCCGGTGTTCATTTTCTCACCGTAGCGTTTATATAACGATGAAATTTGGTCTGTGCTACAAGCTTAGGCCAATAGTGGTGTTTTACAACGTTTGAGAAACGTGTAAACTTTAAAAGCCTAGTCAATTTAAATTTATGTGTGCTACGTTGTAGGTTAGGGGTTGAATTTAAAAATTAGGTAGGTTACAAAATTGTTACGGTGGTTTAGTTGTTAAACAGAATGGGTAGTGTCGAGTTGCCTCTAGGTTAAATTTAAGTTAACTAGAATTGTAATTAAATTATCACGCTAATTTAATTTTGAGTGTAGGCTGTATGCCTAAGACGGATGCAAAAGCCGTAATTATTGAAGGAAAGCCTCAAGCTAGTGTTGATAACCTAGTTAATGCGATTAATGCTGTAGTGAGTGCAGCTACGAGCGTTAGCGCTAGTGGAAGTATTAGTGGGAGCTTAAACGGAAATTTAAATTCAAGTTCAAATAGCGATTCAGATATGGTCGCTAAATCCGCAGCGTTAATTGCAGAATTTGATTCCTCAAATGATACTTGGGAACAATATACCAACAGAATTAGCTACTATTTTAGGGCTAAAAGGATTCCTGATGCCGAACGAATTGATTTTTTGATGGCCTCCATAGGATAAAAAACGTTCGACAGGATTTTAAACATTATTTCACCTGCGTTACCTGATTCATTTACATATGCTGATTTTATCAAAGCTATACTTAGCGATGTAAAACCGTTACCCTCAGTGGTTTCTGAGAGAGTTAACCAGATGAAAGTATAAGCGAATATGTTTTTGCTTTAAAGATTCTCACAAAATATTGTGATTTCGATAAAATAAAATAAATCAACAAATGAAATGATCAGGGACCGCCTGGTGGGGGGCGTGCGCTCTGAAAGAATTCAAAGAGAAATGCTTAAAACTACGTTGGATTTAAAACAATCAAATTTGTTAGCATTGTCACTCGAATTGGCAGAATTAGATCAAGCCAAAAGTCGTTCTTCTAATAAGTCAGTAAATTTTGTGGTTCAGCAAACTAAAAAGGCCCAATTTAGACATAAATCTTCCAAGGATTTAATATGCTTCTGTTGCGGAAAAAATGGACATGTAAAATCACGCTGCAAGTACAGAGATTACACGTGTGGCCGTTGTCATACGGCCGGACATTTAAAGGCAGTCTGTCGTAAAAATAGTAGCAGTTCCAAACCATTTAAAGCTACTGAACACTCTAAAAACAGCAAGAGTTCAAGTTTTAAGCCTAGGTCCAAAAGCAAGCAAAAATACAGTTACCGTAAAAAACTTCATACTGTAGTCCGTGAATCGGAAAGTGAATCCGAAACTGAAGCTAGTAATTCGGAAGTGGAGTCAGGTAGTGAGTATGAGTCGGAGGATGATTACTGCATTAATAACAACAGTATTGGCATAAGTGAGGCTGCGGACCAAATTTCAACAATTCCCCTGGCAACAAATAAAATAGTCATTGTTGTAAATTCCATGAAAATCCACAAATGGGATTTACCAGTACGCTTATATGGAATTGAGCTTCCCATGGAACTCGATTCCGGAGCAGATGCTTCAATCATCCCTATTGAATGGCATAGGAAGTATTTTTCAAGTTGTCCATTGAAATTAAGTTTATTTTCCATTCATTCCTACACCGAAGGAATAGAAAATACGATTTATACAAATAGCCTTTCAGTCAAAATTAAGGGACAAGTAGAAAACTTAGAGGCCATAGTTTCTACCAAATACAAACCAGCTTTACTGGGCAAAGATTGGCTTTCAATCTTTAGGGTTGACTATAATCCTTTTTCTGATTTACAAACAAAAGTCAAACGTGTCAAGAGAGTTAAGGCCAAAATTTCACTTGTTGACACTAATGAAATAGTTAAGGGATTTCCTGAACTTTTCAGTCCTGGCATGGGAAAATTTAAAGGGTATAAGGCTAAAATTCAACTGAAACAGGATGCTAAACCTGTGTATTGTCGTGTCAGACCTGTTCCTTTAGCACTCAAGGAAAAGGTTAACCAGGAGATTAGATGACTGGTTAGCCTAAACATTCTGGAACCTGTGGAAACCTCAGAATGGTCGACCCCGATAGTGATAGTTCATAAATATTCAGGGATTATAAGACAACAGTAAATCCACAATTGGAGGTGGACCATTATCCGGTTCTACGGCTGCAGAACTGTTCCGGGAATTAGCTGGGAGTGACACTTTCAGCTTAATCGATCTTAAGGATGCCTGCCTGCAAATAGAACTGGATCCTGAGTCCCAAGCGGCTCTAACAATTAACACACCATTGAGTCTGTTCCACTGGTTGCGTGTACCTCTAGATCTTGCATCTAGCCCTGGAATTTTCCAGAGGGTCGTGACAAAAATCACCAGCAAGATTCCAAAGTGTCTTCCCTTTTACGGTGACATCCTCGTAAGTGGGAAAGGGTCCAAGCATGACGATTCGTTAGATCAACTCTTAACTGCTTTGCAGGATGCAGGGGCAAAATTAAGTATCGATAAGTGTAACTGTCGCGCCCAGAACTCAACTATCTGGGCCACATGATTAATGCAGAGGGATTGCACACACTTCCTGAGGTAATCGAAGCCGTCACTAAGGCTCCAAACCCTACTTGTATTCAAGAGCTGCAAAGTTTCCTAGGGTTTGTAAATCATTACTCTAAATATTTACCAAACCTTGCCCACCTTTTGGCTTCAGTTACACGGTTGTTAAGCCCTAAGTTGAATGGGTCTGGGGGCCAGAATGTGACAAGGCAGTTAACTATATTAAACAACTTTTTCTTAAATCAAACGTTTTGGTCCACTATTATCCAAAATTAAAACTAAAACTAGTCTGTGATGGCTTGCCCCACGGAATTGGTGTGTGCCTAATGCATGTCATGCCAAATGGGGAATAGCGACCAATAGCTTTCGCTTCCCGTAAGATAACTAAAGCCGAAGCTGGGTACAGTCATTTCGATCGAGAAGCACTCAGCGTGGCGTGGGGAGTGAAACGTTTTCATGAATATGTCTATGGTCAGAAGTTCACACTGCAGTCTGACCAGAAGGCTTTAGTGTGGATTTATGGCCCTAAGAAAGTAATACCGCAGACGGCAGCAGCTCGAGTTCAACGATGGGCAGTAATGCTCAATGCTTACTCTTATGATTTTGAACACGTTCCCGGAAAACAAAATCTATCAGCCTATGCTTTGTTAGGCTGCCACTCCCTAACACTGAGGAGTTTGAGGAAGCAGAAGCCCAGTATAACGTTTTGGCCGTCGAAACAATATCAAATTTGCCAGTTTTAAACGAAACGTTGGTGCTTGAAAGCCGAAAGGACAAGCTTCTTTCGAAGGTTTACCGTTACGTAAATCATGGGTGGCCTGCTGTTTGCGATAATCCGGACATGACTCCGTTTTTCACACATAGCAACGAAATCTCCGTCGAATCTGATACTTTGTTTTGGGGGTATAGAGTCGTCGTGCCTTCTGCCTTGCGTAAACAAATATTAAACGATCTGCACAGCTCACACCTTGGCATTGTGAAACTTAAAGGCTTGGCTAGATCTAAGGTGTGGTGGCCGTCTATTGACACGGATATCGAAAAGAAAGTTAAATCATGCAATAATTACCAAGAATTTAAGGACACTCAACCTGCAAGTCCCAAGCACACCTGGGAGTATCCTATTAAGCCTAATGCTCGTTTTCACGCTGATTTCCTTGGACCGTTAGATAACTACATGTTTTTGATAATGGTGGACACTCACAGCAAAATACCGTTTGTACATAAAATGAAAAGTACGACATCTGCTAAAGTTATTAATATTTTCAATAACCACATTGCCGAATACGGTTTGTTTGATTCACTCGTTACGGATAATGGGAGTCAGTGGATGTCTCAAGAGTTCAAATCGTGGTTAGAATTGAACGGAATTCGACACCTGATGGGGCCTAGTTTTTCCCCTTGGGTGAACTGTTTGTCTGAGATCTATGAACGAAATTTTAAATGCGTTTACAAGGTAGCAAGGCGGGATGGATCTACTCTCCAAGAAAGTATAAATGCTTACTTAATTTCATCTAGAATTACACTAAGTTCTACCACCCAAGCCACAGCTGGTAAGCTTTACTTTAATCGAGAATTAAAATCTCGTCTCGATTTACTCTATCCTGATCCAGTAGCCGTTGCAAAACGTAATCAACAGAAACAAATTAAAAGCACACAGCACCGTAAACTGGTGAAATACAAGGTTGGCGAAGAAGTTTGGTTTCGTGATTTTAGCGTTACCAAAAACAAACTATGGGAGTACAGTTATGGGATGGTTAACAGAAAGGATCTAAAATGGCCACCTATTGTGGTGCCTCTATGACGACACCACAATAACAGTGTTAAAACCGAAAAATAACTTTTTCACAAATAACAATCGTATAAAACATTTTTCCAGAATCAAAGAACAGTTTAAAATTAACACGGTCTATTCCGTGCACGATTACGCAGGACTTAACATTTTCGCGATTACCGCACAAGTTAAAATGATACCCTCCATTGGGTTTACATATAACCGATTACAACATTTAAACAACATGGTTAACAAACAGCCAAAGTAGTATTTATTACGTAATTTTGGCTAAAGGTTATGTTTCTCTGGAACTCTTTGCGGTTACGCTTAGGACGATTTGTAATGTCTTGAGACTGTGCTGACGAATCATCGCGGAGCGGTGATTGCACAGCCTTACGTTTTTTAGCTTTGTGTATAGCCTTCACCTTAGCAGGCTCTGCTAACGTTACGTTGGAAGACTGCGTTGTTAATATTGCAGGCTCAGGGCTCTTTGTCGCCTTATTTTCTCGTAAGAGTGCGCTGGAGGATGGAGACAAGGCTCGCTGTCTGACGTCACCAGACTCAACCACTGTGGATGTACGGGGTGAATTGCTTCGTAATGTACTGCACCCTGGTGCTGGATCTCGCTGAATTCAGGTGAGGCATCCTTGATTGGCTGAAGCAACGGCATAGCAACAATGCTTCTTCGTGATTGGCCTAACGAGCGGCGCTTAGATTCAAAACGTGCAGGAGTCAGCTGACTTCCCGTTTGGTTACTATTTCCGCCTAAAGATTGCCGTTTTTTCGATTTAGTGCGTTCTTCGCAATTATCGACAAATTTATTCACGCACGCCTTGGCAGATTCCGACAACAGATTATTCGCATTGATCGAATTGTCAACGAAGTCTTCTGCAATTCTAGGACGGAGATGGTCACGGTGCTTTCACACGAGCTGTTGTTAAGTTGTAAGTACCATGTATAATTGAAGCTGAAGCAGCTCATTAATTATTCCAGACATTACAGGGCAGTTGAAGAAGTTGTGCTTGGGAGATAACTTGCTTCAGATTCAGGTTGGACAAGAATAATTGGTTCGTTTGAAAGTTGCTTTCTTCGAGTGAGTAAACGCTTAACAGGTGCAGAAGCTGGCTCAGGTACACTGCTAAATACTTCCTCTCGATACTTCTTTTGTAAAACTTATGTCAATATCTTATATCGTTTCTTTTAACATTAGCCTGTCGTGCCTTCTTCATCCAATTCAGCTGCATTTATCCTCTCCAATAATTTACTACTGTTGGATCAGGACTGGTTGAAAATTGGGGTTGTATGATCAACTTTTGATGGAATTTTTTTACAAATTTTTCTTGTCATCTGCCTTTTTTCAACACTTTTGTTGCTCGCAACGTGTGATGTTGAACCAGTGACCGATTGGGCATCAATTGCCCACTTTGGTAGCGTCAAACTTTCCTCTTTAGTCAAACGTCCTGAAGGCCCAGGGCTAAATGGTGAGGAATGAACATGAACTTTTGTTATAGGTTAACTCTCTGGGTGATATTGAAGAAACCAGTTGCCGTAATCAACATAAAAAGGGCTTGCAATTGGAAATGGATTGGCATCTTCGTACTGATCCAATGTGTCTAAATCAACTGAATGGTCAGAACCATCTAGTACAATCGTACAGTAAGTGGCGAATTTTCTGCTTTTTCTTCACTACCTTTTACAGAGTCCAAAACAGTTTGCAGCATTGAAATTGTGAGTAATCTGGATGCTTACAGCCTCGCTTTTGTTGCACGAAGCTGGTAGAGTGGTGTGTCTTCGTCCATTGTGTTCTTCCAGTAGTAAAACTTGTAAATTGCCCTAAATGGGCACAGGACAGGGGAGTGGAGGGATTTGGCTTCTCCCAACCCTGATAAATTCACTTTCATGATTATAAACTTTAAATCCTCAACATTGCATACAAAATTGGGGATCGAAATTCAAATTTTTAACGGTTTGACCGAAATGCACCAAAAATGTAGAGGTTGGGAGTGGGCGACCCTAACGTGACATAACTAAGGTATGGGGCTGGTCTAATGTATATGAATATTAGTAATAAATAGACATTCGGTTGGGACTCAGTTATTTATAATGGTCAATGTTGTTCTACATTTGCTCTACCTGCCACTACATTACAAAAATTACGTGATGGATGGGGATACTACGAATTACAGGGACATGAAACATAAATAATTGGGAGGACTGGGATAATTGGGGAGGAAAAATATTAACAATTTCTAATTAAATAGCCAAAAGCAACTTACATGAATGAAGGACTAGATTGGAATGAGGGCTTAAATTACATTATTGAGGTTATCGAACTCTAACAATAGGTTGGCTAGGCAATGCATGAGGTTTACAATTGGTTTGATCTCACAATACATTATAGTATAACAATGCAGCAAGTGAATGCAAGAATAGAAGCAGGGCACACTTAAGATATTCATCCAAGCTCAGCTCAAGGTAATAAAGATGTTGGGTCATCAGTCCCAGCATCAGGTCGTTAAATATTGACGTTGGTAAGAGCTGAGGCATGATGAGTCACTACAAAGCTTCGAATCAATACATGGGTTCTAGCCACGAAAAAGACGAGCAGCAGGAGTCGATCATGGTTTTCGTCTTGGATGGATACTTGAGTCAGGATGCAATGGTGAAAGAAAGGGCACTGGGCATAATCTCACGAAAGGAGATGCTTTGACTTGATATGTGGGTTTCAGCCACGAATGAGATGAGCAGCAGGAATTGAAATGATAAAGTTCTGTTGGGGTCGGATTCGATTTCCGTTACAGACCCATGTGTGGAGAAGTACCATGATGGGGAACGGAAACGGGAGAGGACTATTCAATACGGAATCCCACCCGAAAGAGTGAGCTACTGGTTTGGGCTTCACTTTCTGTTTTGCTCTCGTAATGAAGATAATTTGACGAAAAAGAGCATTCGCTAAATGCATGCAGTAAAGGAAGGCAGTTGATTTGATGCCTCTGATACAAGCTTTATATTGGTAAGCGGCGATGTTTCTAATGTCATGTCCACGAAGGTGGAGAAGTTGACGAAAAGGGGCACCAGGCGTAAGTCCATGCAAAGTAAAGGCAATGAATTTGCGTGTTAATTGTTCCAATTCGCTGTCAAAGAGGCAAAACGGTTGAAGTTGGGGATTCCTGGATTGCTTACACGAAAGAAGGTACAGCATAAACGAACACGGGGAGATAGAGTCTCGAAAAGCGATGGCGCTCCATAGAGGTTATGGGTTGTTTATTCAACCACAAAAGAGGTGAAAAGCCGAGTGAAACAGCCACGGAAGGTGAGGGTGACTGCTTCGTTGTGTGGATGATTTATTCCGACCACGAAGGAGAAGAACTGTAAGAGGCAGCATGTCTTTCGTAGTGTATTCACAGATAGGAGATTAATACGAAAAGGCACTTTGGGTAAAAATCCAATCCACAAAAGGTGAAGACGAATGGCTTGATACGTGGTCTTAATTTTAACCACAAAAGAGACGAATGGCAGGAGGTAGGAACATTTTTCATAATGTAATCACAAGTAGGGGATAAGACGAAAAGCCGCACTAGGCGGAAGTGTACGAAAGGTGAAAACGAATGCCTTGATGTGTGGTTGTTGATTGAATTAAACCACGAAAGAGATGAATGGTGGGAGGCAGCAGCATTCTTCGTCATGCAATCACGAGTGGTAGATTAGGAAGAAAAGGCACATTGGGTGGGACTCCGTACAAGGGATGACGAATGCCACGATGTGTAGTAGTTTGTTCAAACCATGAAAAAGGCGAGCGGCGTCACATCCCATTCTGTGGCGAGAAGGCAGGCAAGTCTATGAAACAGAGCACCGGGTCAATTTTATACGTGGTAAGTTTATTCTAACCAGAAAAAGTCGATCGGATGGTTAGGGCAATGCATTTTCCCCAGCTTCTCAAGTCAGGGATGACGAAAGATACAAGATGGCCAACACGGAGCATGGGTTCATTGTGCAGCCCACGAAAGGTGGCAGGCTCGGGTTGAAGTGCACGAAAGGGAAAGGTCATTGACTCAAAGCGTGGGTTGTTTATTCAAGCCACGAAAGAGACGAACAGCACAAGAGACTGATGCCAAAGTCGAGGATCTAGGATGTTGGAGGCAATGTAAAACTGGTCCGGGCAGTTATGTTTGATCCAGGGTTGATCTATTCGTAATGACGTGATGGGAGCCACGAAATAGACAGAACAGCCAGACGGTTTCCGGGGGTGGCGTCGAAAAAGTAAAAGTCAACTGGGTAGTTCTAGTTAAGTCTTCTGTGCGGGGTTCCCTACTGTAGCAGGAGCCTCAAAAGAGGTGAGGAGACTGGAGAGACTCAAGCCAAGCTGGCTGAATCCAGGATTGGTGTTGGTGAAGTTCTGTCTTTCGTGTTGATTCCGCACCTAGATGGTGACCATGAAAGAGGTGAGGCATGTTTGGAATGGCTCATGCAGGCTAGAGTCTCGTTCTTTATCGGAATTAACCAACACGAAAGAAGAGAGTGCGGTTTCTTGATGGTGTGTCTGTCCGTGTTGAGCACAGCTGTCACGAAAAAGACTTGGATTCAGAAGGCAGGTGGCACAATAGCATGCCTCATACCAAATAACTGAGGTGTCCGTTGTGCTGGACGTGACTGCCACGACAAAGGTTGGAAACGTGAGACAAGGCAGGTGGGTCCGTGATTGGGCGACCATTAGCGGCGGATTGAAACCAATTAGCGGAAGAAAGGATGTTAGTCCACGCTCTTCGTTCAGTAGGTCGTGAGGAGAGCATGAGCCTAGACCGGCGGGTCGGTGATTGGGGGACCATAGGCGGTATCGTAGAGAGTGGGGGGAGAAGGTGTCTTTAACTTTAACTTTAACTTTAACTTTTATTAACCATCTAATCGCCCAAGGCTGAGCATTACAAGACAGGAGGCATCAGAAAATACAAAAGAAAAAAAATTAATAATCCAGGCTAAACCGTAACAAGACAAATATTTTCGACTTACAAATATATCGTTGATATTTTTAGTATATATATATATATAATAATGCTATATCACAAAACACTAAATAACAATTTAGACTATTTTTAAATTCATAGTATGAGTATATGTAGCCTATACATGCAAATAAATTACTCTGGGTATATATACTAGAAAAATGAGATTTAAGACATCATTTGGCCCAGCTGATTTTCATTTAACAATATACACAACAATAGGATTAACTAGAGTAATAAAAAACAGTAAGATGTGGTGCCACAAGACTGATGTGTTTATCAAAACTGTTTTTAAAGCTATTAACAGATGGGGCCATTACAACCAACTCTGGTAGGCCATTTTAATTGCAGAGCAGACGTGAGAAAAAAGTATGCCATGCCCATTCATGTTTATGGTATTAAAATTCAAGCTAGAGTTGATGACCACGTGTAGCCTTGTATGTGTGTAGGTGAAGTTTATTTTTTAGAAGGGTCCCACCATAATTTAATTGCAAAATTTTGTACAGAGTAATAATACTTCCTCGAAAAAAACGCCACCATAATGATGGCACATTTAGTAGTTGTAGGCGCTGTTTATAAGTAAAACTAGAAAGGTTAAGAACACGTTTAGTAAAACGTCGTTGTACTTGTTCGAGGGCAATAAGGCTTTTTCAAATAAGGCTGCCAAAAATCAACTGCGTATTCAATAATAGGTCGGACTAAAGATAAAAAAAAGTTTAAAATAAACATCCGGTTGGCGTGACGTAATGGTACGACTAATTAAAGTAGAGGTAGAATTTGCTTTGGTGGTTACTTTGGTAATATGAGCAGAGAATTTAAGATCGCTTTCTATTAAAATACTAAGATCAGTAACCTGGTTTGCTGGCTGTAGTTCAGCAGTACCTCAATAGTAAATGCAATTTGGGTTGTTGTAGCCTAAATGTAAGATGACAGATTTTTTAGGGTGTATAGAAAGTTCCCATTTATTACTCCATGAAAACAATTTATCGATATAAGTTTGAAAAGGGTTGAAAATTCAGGTGATTGTAAGCCAGTGCCTAACTTGGAATCATCCGCAAATTTAACCATAGGTGCTGTTGTGTCACTTCCAAAGTCGTCAATATACAGGGTGTTCGGAAATTGGTGTCAAATATTTTGAGGGTCCGCTGTGTGATCAAAGATAAGAAGAAAAAGTCCTATAAACATGGGTCCGAAAATGCACCAGTCTTTAGTTACAGCCCCCCCCCCCCCAGGTTTGGGG
>JAHWFP010165330.1:242990-253543 GCA_023313725.1 Lithobius niger | reverse complement strand
GGGGGGGGGGGCTGTAACTAAAGACTGGTGCATTTCCGGACCCATGTTTATAGGACTTTTTCTTCTTATCTTTGATCACACAGCGGACCCTCAAAATATTTGACACCAATTTCCGAACACCCTGTATATCAAAAAAGTAAAGGGCCAATTACCGAACCTTGAACAGTTCCACTAGTAACAGGAGTAGTTTTAGCGTGACAACCTCCAATGACGATAGCTTGCGTTCTTTTTGACAACCAGTTTGTAATCCAGTCCAAAATAGACCCCAGGATTCCAAAGGTTTTTTAATTTTTGAGTTAAAAAATCGTGCGGGACTTGATCAAAGGCTTTAATATCATCCATATAAAAAATGTCAACTGGTATATTTTCATCGAGAAGAGGGTAGAAATTATCATAAAAACATAAAAGGTTAGTTACTGTGGAATGACCTGGCCTAAATCCATGTTGGGTTTAGCTGAGATATTAATTTTCTTCAATAAATTTGAAAATGTGGTTATACAAGACTGATTCGAAAAGTTTACCTAATTGTGATGTTATACTAACAGGTCGATAATTTAATGGATCATGTCGAGGGCCTTTTTTTGTAGATTGGTGTTACATGTGCGTGACGCCATTCGAAGGGGACGAACCCTTCTGCAAGAAATTTATTAAATAATCTAATAAAAATTGGTATTAGTTTATTTTGGAATTTGATTAAGAAATCTGAGGAGATTGTGTCTGGTCCTTTGGTTTTACCTGGTGTAAGTTTAGCAAAAGCCCAAGCCAAATTTTCCTCGGTGAACAGTAATGGAGGTATACATATAGGTGGCGTAGATATGGGAGGTAAAATTCGATAACCAACAGTGGCGGGTGCGAAGTTTTCCCTAAAGGTTTCGCTTACCAACTCTGCCATTTGATGTGGGTGACAAATTTCCAGGTTTGCAGCATTTTTGAGAGGCCCAACTGAAATCTGTGATTTTTGTGAGATTTTAACATATTGGTAGAATTCTTTTGAGTTAGATTTTGAAGATAAGGCAAGATTTTTTTCAAACTGTTCTTTTTCACGTCGGATGTCACGTTTAATTTTTTGCCATGATTTCACAGTCAACATAATGCTGGTGTTTTTTGGTAGAACGATATTTAGCCCAAAAACGGTTACGTTTTTTTAAAAGTTTGATAGTGGCTCGTGATAACCATTTAGGCTGAAAGTGTGCCGTGCTGGAGTAAACATAACTACAGTAATTTAAAAAGGAATTAATTTTATTATTAAAAGAGCACCACATATCAATAGCCGATTTGCCGTTGTCCATAAAAATTTGTAAGCAGCGATTGGAGAAATTATGACGCACAACTGATTTAAGTATACTAGCATTGCTTTGAGGTGGTTATTAACAGAATATCATGATCGCTTTTTGCAAGTTTCCCCAGATGGTCAATTTGTGCATGATCTCCGGGTGCAAAACAAATAATAGGTCAGGCTTAGAATTTCCCCTAGTGGGATATTGGATCATCTGAGTCAAATTTAAGTCAAGGATGGTTTCTAAAAATGTGGCTCCATCGGTGCCGGCCGTCATTCGATCCCAATCGGTATTAGGGTAATTAAAATAGCCAATTAGGACTAGATTTTGTTGGGGCAATTTGTGCAAAACTGTTAGTATTTTGGCGTTATTTTCAGTAGGAGAGTTTGGTGATCTATAAATAACACAGAAGGTATAAGTTAATTTGTTTAGTATTTTCTGGATAAAAGAAGCACTATCGTATGAAGAGTCAGTTTTAACTAGGGTTGAAGTGAAGTCATTTTACGTAAAAATCGTCATGCCTCCGATGTAGTGGCCAATTTTGTCGGCGCGCGCAACCAACACGTAACCTGGATATGACGGCGGTTTCGTGTGCGACGAAAACCTGGTTTCAGTTATGGCAAAAATGTCAGGCTGATGTAACGCGAGAATGGCGGTAGTTTCGCCATACTTGTTTCCCAGACAATCTGCATTTGTGTACATTATTTTGACCTTACACTCTGGCGTGTTAGAGGTTTTGACTTCGTTTGGTTTTGGGCGGGTAAAAAATCTCGCTTGAGGTGGCTTTGCTTTGATGGAACGATCGTTGGAATCGTCGATTCACTCGGAAGCAAAGGGGGAAGTTGGACTGGTCAACGGGAGTCAGGAGTGCGGGGTTTTGGTTGGTGGAAAGGGATTTATTTTATTTCAACGGAACAATTTTGTTATTCCTAACACCTATATTTTCCCCTCTCTTACAGCGCAAAGCTACCTCCGCGCGCAATTCTCTATCCTCATTTAACTGCATTTTTGCCATATCATTGCGCATGAAAACCTTAGAATTGGCCTACTGATCGAATTGCCGTAATTGTTGGTCAGATTGGAATATAAGCATTTTAAGTTCCATGTTGGGGAGACAAGCCTTAAGGGGTCGATCTTTTCCCATTTCAAATTTCCCTAACTGGCGGCACGAAATAGGTGAAACTGGATCATCAATTCCTAAACATTTAAAAATTTTGTATACATCAGCTGCGGCCTGGTCGGAGGCCAGATGGTCTTTAACCCCAGAGAAAATAATATTAATAAACCTTCGACTTCAGTCAGCAACCTCCTGTACGCACATCTCAAAATGTGAGCCTGCAGCTTCATTGTCGCAATTTTGATTGTTTAACTTTTTTGTTCAAGATTTTCGTACATTTCCAAAGTAAGAAGGTTATTGACTTTTTCTTCAAGACAGTTAATTTGTTGAGAAAAAACCATGCACTGCAACTTAACCTAGGGCGTTCGGTTGGTAATATTATGGCAAAAAAATAAATAGGCAAATTTGAGTAAAACATGCACAACTAACCTGAAAAAGTAACAAAATAAACGTAAGTCCACTGTAATCCAACCGAATAGCCCGTCGTAGTGTGTGCCGGCTCGTTGTTAAATACTCCGGGAGTAGTCATGTGGTACGGAAACGATTTGGCCACTTGTTCATCCCAAAGTAGAATACGGGGTGGGTTTCATCAGGTGTTTAAAGGGCGAGTCCAACTTCCTGCACGTAAAATTCGATGGTGAAAGACGGACAAATAAATAGCAACCAGAAGCGGTGACAGCAAGTAGTTACTATGCTTGACGTAAACACAATTATATTGTTGGTCTGAAAAAGTAACAAAATAAACGTTAGTCCACTGTAATCCAACCGAATAGCCCGTCGTAGTGTGCGCCGGCTCGTTGTTAAGTACTCCGGGAGTAGTCACGTCTTCTGGGCAGAAATTCATGAACAGGGAAGACATCGACTCGATACGTGGGTTCTAGCCACGAAAGAGACGAGTAGCTGGAATTGAAATGAGAAAGTTCTGTTGGGGTCGGATTCGATTTCCTTTACAGACTCATGTGTGGAGAGGCGCCGTGATGGGGAGCGGAAACGGGAGCGGACTATTCAATACGGAATCCCACACGAAAGAGTGAGCTACTGGTTTGGGCTCCACTTTCCGTTTTGCTCTCGTAATGAAGATAATTTGAAGAAAAAAGCATTGGCTAAGGGTACACAGTTGAGGAAGGCTGTTGATTTGATGCCTCTGATTCAAGCCTTAAATTGGTGAGCGGCGATGTTTCTAATGCTATGTCCACGAATGTGGAGAAGTTGACGAAAAGGGGCACCAGGCGGAAGTCCATGCAAGGTAAAGGGAATGAATTTGCGTGTGAATTGTCCCAAGTCGCCGTCAAAGAGGCAAGACGGTTGAAGTTGGGGATTCATGGATTGCTTACGTGAAAGAAGGTACAGCGTAAACCAGCACTGGAAGATAAAGTCTCGAAAAGTGATAGTGCTCCATAGAGGTCATGTGTTGTTTATTCAACCACAAAAGAGGTTAAAAGCTGAGTGAAACAGTCACGAAATGTGAGGGTGACTGCTTCGTTGTGTGGATGATTTATTCCGACCACGAAGGAGAAGAACTGCAAGAGCCAGCAAGTTTTTCGTAGTGTATTCACAGACAGGAGAGTACGATGAAAAGGCACACTGGGTAGAAATCCACAAAAGGTGAAGGCCCAATGGCTAGATGCGTGGTTCTAATTTTAACCACAAAAGGGACGAATGGCAGGAGGTAGTAACATTTTTCATAATGTAATCACAAGTAGGGGATTAAGACGAAAAGGCGCATTGGGTGGAAGTTTACGAAAGGTGAAAACGAATGGCTTGATGTGTGGTTGTTGATTGAATTGAACCACGAAAGAGATGAATGCGGGAGGTGGCATCATTTTTCGTCATGCAATCACGAGTGGGAGATTAGGAAAAAAAGGCCCATTGGGTGGGACCCCCCCCCAGGGGGGGGGGGGAATTGAGGCTTAATGGCGCGCAAGGGATCATGAATACCACGATGTGTGGTAGTTTGTTCAAACCACGAAAAATGCGAGTGGTGTCACGTTACCAATCTGTGGCGAGAAGGCAGCCAAGTCGATGGAACAGAGCACCGGGTCAATTTTATACGTGGTAAGTTTATTCTAACCAGAAAAAGTCGAACGGATGGTTAGGACAATGCATTTCGCCCAGCTTCTCGAGTAAGGGATGACGAAAGATACAAGATACTAACACGGAGTGGGGTCATTGTGCAGCCCACGAAAAATGGCAGGCTCGGGGTGAAGTGCACGAAAGAGGAAGGTCGTTGACTCACTGCGTGGGTTGTTTATTCAACTGTACGGAAAATGGGGCTGTCGGATTAAAGTTCCCGTTGGCAGAGCTTGGTTCGTTTTTCATTCACGGCCTACAGGTTCAATAATCTGCCGCAAGACATTCCACTGAAGATATAAGATGGCGCTACGTTAGCTGACAGCTTGTTGAGAGGGTGGATCTCCCCTCGGAGGCACGTTCACTCTCCGAAACCTGGTCGCAAATGGCCCAAAACAAGGAATAAATACCGAAGGACGAATTTACGGTCCAAGCTCTTTATTGAAGGAATAATCTCTTGTGCCAACACAATCCACGGTTGGGGGCATGAGCTCTGGTTGTCAAAATCAACGTTCAGTTTAACTGTCCAATTACTGGTCAAACCGGGATGGCCTCCATCTGATAGGCCTAATGTTGCAATGGAAGACAACTTACTTAATTCAAGGAGTCTTGTAACTTATTTCCTCAGCATACGAGCTGTCGCGGAAATAACCTTGTCACATGATCGTCAGAAGTGCATCCTTACTGACATAAATCGAAGGTTCAACTCGTTTACGCCGACTGAAATTATGGTAGAAATGCAGGCTCCTGGTGGGCTTATTGCTGCGTCACCATTTCTCCTTTTTTCTTTTTTCCGTTGTGCAAATAGAGGTTACAAGAGAAGAAAAAAAAGTTAGGTAAAAAAGGTACTGAAGCATTGTCAATGACTATGGATATTAGAGCTCATGCCCTGCCCAAGGGTGGGCATGGAACTAGTACAATTGTTTTACAGTTACATTGTTGGTCTTACATTACTACAATCAGAGTCTCTACTCCCGATGCCTACAGTTAACAGCGATGTTAAATAATTGGGGACGGGTCGGTAATGCTGGTATTGTTTTCCATTGTTACTATCGCTACTGTTTCAGTAATTTTCATTCCTGGCCAGGAATTTGTTTATTAAAAATTAATGAGTACTTGAGACTCACTCAACCAGCGAATTTATACAATTAAACCAAGCTCTGTGGCTTATAGAATAAAATAAAGGTTAATAACAACGTAAGTAAAATACCCTTCTACCTAAGGTGTACAATAGGTAAACTAGGCAATGTTGCTACGGGCAACTTACTCCACACAGTGGATAAAAAGGGAGCAGCAAATGTGGCAAAGGGATCGACTTAGGAGGACACTTCCCACAGAACCCCCCCCCCCCCCTTGCAACAGGTCACAGGGGAGGGGGATTTTGTTACGTTTATCTCAATGACTCATTCCAGTTACGGTTTGTAAGTTCTTAAAGAGTAAACATCGTGCACTTAAAGAAAAAAGTAATTAATGTTACCTTAACTCAACAAGTAGGGGTTAACAGGTATTTCGGGCTATTCAAACAATAGCAAAAGTAACTGGGGATGGTATTTCGTGGTTAGTTTCCACTTGGACCGTTTAGGCATGCACTTAAATTTTATTCTACCGTTTCATGTGCTGGGGTTTAAATTGAATTCTGGCAGGAGAGCCCTTTAAGCCTTCGTGAGCTCCTAGTTGGTGCAGTAGGAAACCGTTTCATTAATCAGGTCGCGCATTTTTGGACTTATGTGGTAGCCAAGTACTCCTTATTTGCCCACTTTGACTTATGAAACAGTGGGATGTTATATTTGTGGCGTTTGTAAGGGAACCACCACTCGAACGAGAACTCTTGGAGCTAGAGTGTACGTTACAGCCACTTTTTGGGTTAAATTGCCCTCCAGTGGGGTGGAAGACCTTGGTCCTGAATTAATTCCGGTTTCTGACCCCGTCGTAAAGTGAGACATGTTAGTGGGAGTCGAATATGACAATGGAGTGCCATCTAGTCTAGGCGAAGTATGGGAGGTATCGCCACTTGGGATTCGCCAACTATCGTCTTGGTATCTGTAGAGGAAATATCAAGACTCGGAGTGGACCCACCATCCTTTTTAAAGTATGTGGCACCATTTTGTTCTTCCACGAACTTCACATGAGTATTAACAAATATAGCATCGCCTACGGGATCGTATAGTGTGTACGCCCGTCTGTCTATATCGTATTCAATATAGATCATAGGTGTAGCTACAGTGCTCGTTTTTCCTTCCCTATTAATTGGGGCGACAAAGGAGTAAGACAGAAAACCGAAGCGCTTCGTTATGTTAACGTCAGGTACCTTACCTGACCACAATTGGTAAGGCGATACTTCGTTGGGTATGGCACTGGGGCATAACTGATTATGCAACAAGGTTGCTTCCAAACACGCAAATCCCCAAAAAGCTTCTCCTAGTTTGGCACCTGTTAGGAGGGCTCTAGCAATTGTCTTTAGGCTTAAATGTCTTCCCTCAGACAGGCTATTTTTTCAGGCGTGTATTGTTAGGTTCACCCATGAACAGTGCCATTACTCCTCAAGAATTCTTGCAACCTCACGGACTTATAAATTGAGGCCCCATCGGTGACAAGTCGGGAGAGTTTCCCTAGTTTCAGCCTGTCTTCGTAGGATTTCGGCAATCAAAACTTTTGGTATGAAGCCCAATTAGGCAGGACGTGTGAAAAGAACCATCTAGTGCCTATGTCGATTATCACAAAGAGGATGCCCCTTCTCCAGGTCTTCCTCATGGCTTATCTGGCAATCATCGCATGACCAAATGGCCATATGGGGAACCAGGGGCCTTATCTGGTATTGGGGGGTGTGATCATCTCCACTGTTTACTACAGTAGCAGACGTCACAGTGAGGGGAAGCCTTCCCTGTTAGGTGAGGGACATTTAATGTACCCTGTTTGATCATCTTCTCAAGCGCTCATGAGATACGTGGCCCATATGGCGATGATTATTATCAACATCAAGGGTTAGGTTAGCCTCGCAAGTGTGGGGAGTAGGTAACAGATCTAATTCTGTTGGTTTGGGCATCCTACCCGCCCCCCCCCCCTCAAAAATTAGTGAGGACGTCTGGTTCTGTGGGGGTTTGAATGGTAATAACAAAGCCGGACTGAAAATTACAGGGGTAGCCTCTGCCGTGATCAAGTGGTTGTTATCTACACAATCCAAAATAACATTCGGGTGGTAAGGCGGGACATTCGGTTCAAGAATCGGTCCTTCTGGTAATGTTACAGGGTTACGAAATTGCACTAACTGATCAGAGGTTTCTACAAGTTTGGGTATGGTTTCCTGTCTAAGGGAATTTAGGGTGTGAGGTGGAGATGGGCCACGGTTGGACATGTTAGAATATCCATAAACAATATTCGACATTCCCTGACTTTTTGCTCTCCAACTCACGTCCGACTGTTTCACCATATATGTCAAACGTTTCATCTACAAGTAAAGGGACATGAAACAAATGTTGGGATCGTGTACCAAACACAACTAAATTGTACGGCCTTTTTTGTTGCCTAACATAGGCGCCTTGATTTATAAGGTTTGAATTTAAGCCAGCATTTAGCTACGTGATGCTGATAACAAATTGCAAGTTACAGTTGGCACTTTGACGACGTTGCAGAGTACGGTAGGGTAAGGGAGCTTCTCCCCATTACGGTTATAGCCGTACACTTTGAGATGTCCTACTAAAACTCCGTAAGGGCATATGCCGGCGGAAGCCAACTGAATTCGCACGCTAGGACATTGGTGTCTATCAACTAGTTTATAGCAGTGCCAGACCATTGTTAAAGTCTATCCTGAATCGAAATTATACAAATCAGTACTCTCACCAAGACTAACATTGGTTCGGGCCTGCTTAAGAGTTTTCAATACAACCTGATTATTTGCAAATTCGGGTGAAAGTTCGTCGCTTTTCAAGGCAGGTCCGTGATATTGGTACATTTCTAGGCCAAAGGCTTGATGCTGTTGGCATAGGAAAGCGATTGTTTCTAGGTTCATTGTTGGTTGGATTGTTAACTGATTAGCCTGTTGGATCTGGCCACTTAGTTGTCTCTGAGGGAGTCTCGTTGCAGTCGGAGTTGCAACGTTGTTCTCAAATCGGCCATTTCTTGTGCTGCTTGGCAGTTCGTAGGGGAATCTTTCTGGCGTACGTGAGCGCGTGCCACATGCTTTAGAAACGTGCCCGTGTCCATAACATCAGAGGAACCTAGGCCCTTACGGCAATCTTGACGTTGGTATTGAGTAACAATGTTTAAAGTCGTGGGCTAAACTTCGGCAAAAAATACAATATGTGCGGCGTGATTGCCAGCCTCATCGACTTGGTTGTCGTGCGTTATTTGATGGGCGAGGTGTCCATGCCTCTTCTCCAGGTTCCTGTATGGCATAATGCGCAGGATGCTCAGGTAGAGCTGTAAAATAGGGTAGAGCTGTAAAATAGAATTGGGTAGAGTTGTAAAATATTCGGGTCGGTTGTCGCGAACTCGGTGGAGAGGTAGGATGTTGACTATACGCCGAGGATTGGAGGTTAAAATGTCCAGTTCTCTCATACTCTCATAATAATTACGGATTCATTTGTAAATAAGCTTCAGCCTGGGCTACCACTTGTGGTGATGTGGGAAAGGTGCTATTTTCGTTGCAGGGGTAAGTCAGGCTGTCGATGAATTCCGTCTGCAGCAATTCAAAGTTCAAATTGTATCCGGACCTGAGTAATGATTCCCTTGCTACTCTGAGAGTGGGATGGTGGATCCCTCTTAGGGTCCAAACACACACTTGGTTTTCAGTCAGAGGGTAGTTTGTAGCTACAATTTTGCCGAGCAGGGCTCGGGCTCTAAATATGTAGACCGAAAGGTCTTCGTTTTGTCCCATCTGGATCAACATCAGGTCACCCAAATTTCGCATTTGGTCGAATGGGTCAATTCTAGCGTAGTCCAGGTTCAGTTGGTCCCAGGTAGTTTTGGCATGTTGGTGGGTTTGGAAGTGCACCAATGTTGATAGAGATGGTGCACATAAGCATCAGCTTACATTCCGCATTTTTGTGAGTCCAATCGGCCAAGGCCTCTAGCAGCATTTTATTCGGGTATGGGGGATCATCGACTTAAATAGTAGGGGTCCAGCCCTTTTCTTCTGCCAAGCACTAAAACAGAGTTTTCCATACCTTGAATGTTTCAAAACCTTCGAGTATAGGTATACCTTTGTAGGACAGGGGCTGTTGTCTTGTTCTTGTCTGGTTGTTTCGGGCCAATTGCGGTGCCCACAATTGAGCCACCTCGCCAGGAGGTAATACAGGTTGCAGGTTAATGTGGATTTCCCGGGATTTGTAAAATTGCTTCCAGTTGTTACCAGCTGTTGCTGGTAAGCTATGAAAGTGGTGACAAAGCACTTGTTGTGCTGCCATTGGTGTGAACAGGCGGAGCTAGCGTTTTCTGCTTTGCTCCCAAATCATGGGAGCGGTACGGAAAATGGGGCTGTTGGATTAAGGTTCCCATAGGCAGCAAAAGGGGCCCTTTCTGGCCCTCTCGGAAGGGATCTCAGCCTTGTTCCCCTGGACGCTTTTCCAACTCTGCGTCTGAGGTTACACGCTTTTTGGCAAGCCTCGTGGGATGGGCAGGACGCCAATAAATTACGAGCTATTAAAGGCACTGTTGAGGAATGGCACTCGGCGTGTCGACGTAGTCGCCGTGAGGAGGTGGTGTTGGCCCGTTTGCGCATTGGTCACACTCGACTTACTCACTGTTTCCTTTTGCGGGGGGTTGACCCTCCTGAATGTTATTGGTGTCGGCGGCCACTTACGGTCCGGCACTTCCTTGTTGATTGTTGCCATCTTGATGGTTTTCGTCGTCGTTTCCATCTTCCGCATGACATTGTGCGTCAATTGGGCGATAAGTCTGCCCTCCTGTCCGGTGTTTTTCAATTTTTGCAGTAGGTACAGATGTATGACAAGATTTAGATTAGGGGTTTGAATAATATCTCTGTAATGTGTGGTGCAGTGGCAACCCGGACCACTGCACTGTGACTGAGGTTGGCGCTAATAACCAAGCTGTCGACGCGCCATTAAGCCTCATCTCCCCCCCCCCCCCATAGG
>JAHWFP010165330.1:198763-242890 GCA_023313725.1 Lithobius niger | reverse complement strand
ACATTCCAATAAAGATATAAGATGGTGCTATGTCGGCTGATAGCTTGTTGAGAGGGTGGATCTTCCCCCGGAGGCACGTACACTAACCGAAACCTGGTACCAAAAGCCCAAAACAAGGAATAAATACCGAAGAACGAATCTACGGTCCAAGCTGTTTATTGACGGAAAATTCTCTTGTGCCAACACAATCCACGGTTAGGGCATGAACTCTGGTTGTCAAAATCAACGTTCAGTTCAAAATCAACTGTCTAATTAATGGTCGAACCGGGATGGCCTCAATCTGATAGTCCTAATGTTGCAATGGAAGACGACTTACTTAAATTTAAGAGTTTTGTAACATATTTCCTCAGCATACGAGCTCTGACGGAAATAACCTCGTCAGACGATCGTCAGAAGTACATACTTACTGACATAAATCGAAGGTTCAACTCGTTTAGGCCGACTGAAAGTATGGTAGAAATGCAGACTCCTGGGCGGCTTATTGCTGCGTCACCATTTCTCCTATTTCCTTTTTTCTGTTGTGCAAAAAAAAGTTACAAGAGAAAAAAAAGGTAAAGTAAAAACGTTACTGAAATATTGTCAATGACAATGAGTATTAGAGGTCATGCCCTACCCAAGAGTGGACGTGGCACTAGTACAATTGTTTTACAGTTACATTGTTGATCTTACATTACTACAATCAGAGTCTCTACTCCCTATGCCTACAGTTAACAGCGATGTTAAATAATTGGGGACTGCTCGGTTACGCTGGCAGTGTTTTCCATTGTTACTATCTCTACTGTTTCAGTAAATAACATTCCTGGCCAGGGTTTCGTTTAGTAAAAACTAATGAGTACTTGAGACTCACTCAACCAGTGAATTTATACGATTAAGCCGAGCTCTTTGGCTTACAGGATAAAATACATTTAGGTACGAAATGTGAATAACAACGTAAGCAAAATAACGTTCTACTTTTGGTGTATAATAGGTAAACTAGGCAGTGTGGTTATAGGCAACTTACTCCACTCAGTGGATAAAATGGGAGCAGCAAATTTGGTGAAGGTGTTGACTTAGGAGGCCATTTCCCACAATAATGACGTATTTGAAGCCACAAAAGAGACAGAACGGCCAGATGGTTTTCGGGGGGTAGCGTCGAAAAAGCAGTCGTCAACTGGGCAGTTCTAGTTGAGTCTTCTGTGCCGGGTTCCCTACTGTCCCAGGAGCTACAAAAGAGGTGTGGAGACTGGAGAGGCTCAAACTAAGCTAGCCGAATCCAGGATTGGTGTTGGTGAAGTTGCGTCTTTCGTGTTGATTCCACATCTAGATGGTGGCCATGAAAGAGGCGAGGCGTGTTTGGAATGGCTCATGCAGGCTGAAGTCTCGTTCTTTATCGGAGTTAACCAACACGAAAGAAGAGAGTGCGGTTTCTCGATGGTGTGTTTGTCCGTGTTGATCGAAAGACTTTTTACTCAGAAGGCAGGCGGCACAATAGCATGCCTCAAACCAAATAACTGAGGCGTCCGTTGTGCTGGACGTGACTGCCACGACAATGGATGGAAACGTGAGGCAAGGCTGGTGGGTCCGTGATTGGGGGACCATTAGCAGCAGATTGAAACGAATTAGCGGATGAAAGGGGTGGCTGTCCACACTGTTCGTTCAGTAGGTCGTGAGGAGAGAATGAGCCTAGACCGGCGGGTCTGTGATTGGGGGACAATCAGCAGTATCATACAGAGCGGGAAGGAGGTGTCTTCCGGGCAGATATTCACGAATAGGGGAGGCATCTACTCGATACGTAAGTTCTAGCCACGAAAGAGACGAGCAGTTGTAGCAGACAACGCATTTCATCTTGCGTTCCTTGTAGTTTGAAACTCTCTGTTAACGAAAGGGAGCACTGGTTGGGAAATCCGGAAAGAGGGAGACATCACCTTGATACATGGGTGCTAGCCAGGATAAGATGATGCTTGACCAGCGAATGAGAGAGCACCAGGCGGAAATCCACGAAAGAAGAAGTTTTGACTGGATACGTTAGTTCTACTTGCAAAAGAGATGAGCAGTAGAATGGGATGAGGGGGGGGGGGAATTGAGGCTTAATGGTGCGTCGACAACTTGGTCATTAGCGCCAACCTCAGTCACAGTGCAGTGGTCCGGGTTGCCACTGCACCACACATTACAGAGACGTTATTCAAACCCCTAATCTAAATCTTGGGAATGGGATGATGCCTGATCGACGAATGAGAGAGCACCAGGCGGAAAACCACTAAAGAAGAATCTTGACTGGATGTGTGGGTTCTAGCTACGAACGAGACAAGCAGCTTGAATCGGTAATGCTTGGCATCTAGCAGAAAATCCAGCAATGAAAGAAGTCTTGGGCGTAGTAGGAAAAGACGTGAAGTGGGTTGTTTCGTGTGCGGGTTCACACACGAACGAAAGGAGTTCCAAACTCCAGAACTTTAAAGCTGTGTGCTCTACATGTGTGATCTAGCCACAAAGAGGCAAGCAGCTGCAGTTTACAACATGTTTTGTCAACGTAAATTTGTCTACACGAGTTTTTGAGACTGTAATTTATGCACGAATTCAATTAGAAACAAGAATTAAAATAAATATAATGCTTATCCTTAAAAATCAAGAACCCAAAGCATTCTGTAAGATGCAGGTGAGGCAGGTCATGCAAAGTTTGCAGAACAGGGGAAAAATTCATGATACGTGTAGAAGCTAGCCTTAATAACCAATGCTTTGATTACGCTTAGTTTTTTAGTGAATAATAAAAGAGCGACATTGGTTCAAGTCATATGAACCTATCAAAAATATTCCTAAACGTTCAGTCTTGCCATAACCAAGGCCGATTTTTTTGGGTGGGGGGAGTGGGCAACAGCCCACCTCCCACCCAAGAAAAATTCTTATTCAGTACCTCAGTTGGAAATACTTAAATTTATAAAACAATACGTAAATAAATAAAAAGACTTAGTAATGTTTTAGTCTGGGTTCAGGGGTTTTTTTTTGGGTAAAAAATTATCCCTGGGTTTGCTGATGACAGTCTACACCCACAGGCCAGTCCCCCCAACCCCACCACCACCTTACTGTATGCCAGATATAATCCAAATCTATTCCTTAATCAAACATAAGAGTGCATGTTAATTTTTGTTAAGTAAAAAGAGTGCGCAATTTCAAATGATGGTCGATGTGCCACATTAGAGACCAGCCAGTTTATAATTTTATTCGGCAGCAATATTATCTTTCGATGTGACGAAAGACAAAGCTCTCTATTTTTCTAAATTGGTTGTAGAAAAAAATGAAATTCTTCTTTTATTTAACGTGATACGCTGACTTTCAAAGCCATCTGGGAAAATATTGGAACTTCATTCGCCTGTTACTCTACTCACTACACCGTTGCTGATGAAGCGAAATCGTGTGTATGTCGAATTAATACTACACAACTGTTAGACTAAAATATTTCGAGAATTTCAACCTATTCCACAATGATTACATACGTATAAGGAGCAGCTATTTGTTCGACATAACGTCCCGAATTGTCAAATGTCAATATGTGTTGAGTACTAGGAACAGTTACTGGCAAAGAGAAAAAATAGCCACCATTTATTTTCTTCATTTTACTGCTGTAACTCCGATTTCCGTGTGATATTATCAAAACCTTAAACTAACTAGTCCAATTCCGGTTCAGATTCTTTCCATATGAACGCATAATTTGCAAACATTCTTGGTCAATGACCTAGAAACCTTCATACGCCACTAGACAATAGGCATGATGCGAACCCACTTTTCCCACCCAGTCTTATTTCAGAATCTGCTTATATGAATAAATTGCAGTTAAAAAGAGAAAAAAAATGAGAAAGAATTAACGGTAGAAACAGTGATGTGATAATTAATTGATGATGGTATGAAATGAATTATAATTACGGTATTAGGCTACGACTTAAGCAAGGCAGTGGGTTAGGATCCGAAAAAACAGTTACGTTATCCTGTAACATATGATTTGGTAATTCGCTTCTTATTATTTTGCGGGGGTAAATCGTTCACACTACTCCCGTTGGACCATTCTACAAGTTGTTTCTTTCTTTGTATCTGTTTGTGTCCTCCTAATCTAAACTGCTCAGGGGATTCAGAACTGTCTTAGGATGGCTAAAGCTTGATCCAGCGCCAGTGTACTGCCAGCTCATCCCTCCCCATCAAATATTATTCACCTATGTGAGATTATGGTAAATCCTTCAAAAAACTCCACGTCAATAAATTCCAACCTAAGAAGTCACATGGCCCCCTTATATAACTGACATTTTGGATCCTATTAACACCTACGTCACATTTCATGGATGTGAGTCAGTCTCCTCCTTTTTACTATTGTCAATATATACAGCCTCTTCTGAATTGTGGCCTAGTGGCTTTTACGTCGTGCATTTATGGGTCATTTACAAAAACTTAATGACAAAGCTTTCTTTTTAGCTTTTATTGTATTTTATTATATCTTGACAACGGATACTGTCTTGGAACAACAAGAAGCATTGCTTTTTTATAGTTTTTTGCTTCCGCCTTTGCATTAATGTTTGTCGTGCCCATATTTATCATGCTAATTGCTCTCTAGCGGAAAGTTTGATCATGGAACAAGAAGTGTAGTAGCGGCATTATATCTTTTAATAGTTATTAATAAATACTGTGAAATAATGCATTAAGCTAGATGTTAGTTACTAGTCATGGTGAAAATCCAAGTACACATTACGAAAATAATTTTCACAATATAGCTAGTTAAGTAAACTCAAAACTCTTAAAATTAAATAAATTGTATAGGAACTCACAGTCATCATGCCAATAACTACGTATGGGAAAGTTTTTTCATGGATCGTTAGGTTAAATAACAATATTTTTTTAAAATAATTTATTATTAAATTCTGAGATATATTACAAGAAGCCGATTGTGGTAAAAAATACATGTACACAATACGAAAGCAATTTTCCCAATGTGGCTAGTTAGGTAAATTCGAAACCCAATAAAATTCAAATAAATGCAAAAGGCATTTATCATGCCAACTATTCTCTAGGAGAAAGTTTGCTCACTGACCGTAATGTTTAATTAGCAATATTTTGTTATTTTTTTATTATTTGTTAAGAAATACTAAGAAATACTACAATAGGCTAATTGTTACCAAATTTACGGTAAAAAAAATACATGTGTACAATAGGAATGCAATTATCACAATGTGGCTATTTAAGTATATTATTTTTAAAACCCATAAAATATAAATAAATGCAAAGGCATTTATCATACCAACTATTCTCTAGGAGTAAGTTTGCTGATTGACAGTAATGTGTAATTATGAACATTATGGTTTTTTTGACCACTTATTAACAAATACTACAAAATACTACAATAAACTCGTAGTTACTACTCTTATAGTAACAAATACAATTACACAGTAGGGAAACTACATTCACAATGTGGCTAATTAGGTAAATTAAAAATCCATAAAATGTTAATAAATGCAAAAGGCAGCTATTTTTATCAAGCCAACTGTTCTCTAGGAGAAAGTTTCCTCATGGACTGTAATGTGAAATTGCCAACATTATGACTTTTTTTTTACCATTTATTAAAATATAACTAAGATCGTAATATTCGTTTGTTTGTTTGTTTGTGTATATGTATGTCCGCAGTGAGAATCTCTATAATCCTTATTCTATTGATGTCCGCAGTGGGAAATCTATATAATCTTAATTCTTTTGTTTGTTGTATGTGTGTTTATAAGAAGGATATCCTAGTAAATACTAAGAAAAACTACGGTAAGCTAGTTTGTTACTACTCCTGGTATAGAATACAAGAACAGGGTAGGAAAACAATTTTCGCAATGCCAGTAGTTAAGTAAATTCAAAACCCTTAAATTTAAATTAAACGAACTATGCATTTATCACACCAATCTCTAGGAGAAAGTTTGCTCAGTGACCGTAATGGGTATTTAGGACCTTTGTGATTTTCAAAATCATTTCTTAAGAAATACTTTACTTTTCATTTTTTACTAAGAAATACTACAATAAGCTAGTTGTTACTACTCTTAAGGCAAAAAATACAAGAAAACAGTTCGAAAATATTTTTCACAATACGGGTAAATTCTAACCCCTTAATATTAAAATAAATGTAATAGGCTACCATATTTATCATGCCAACTACTCTCTAGCACGAAGTTTACTCATGGGATGTAAGGTGTAATTAACAACAATATATTTTTTTTTATCATTTATTAATAAATTTGTGGTGAAATAAGACCTCGACACATGGATTTAAATTCAGGTAAGTCGAACTGTAAACTTTACTTGGTAAAAAATGTCAGTGGGAGATTCCAGTAGGGAATCTTCCTACAGCTTCCTCCAACATCAAAACCATCACTCCGCACAACAATACTGTTACCCCAACTGTAGTAACAAACGTCATAATAAACGTCATCAACAGCTTAATAGTTAATGCCTAATTAGCGCATCATGATTAACCTAATGCTGTTACAACATTCCCCTCTCATAATCATGCAGCAAGTGATCTATATTTATTCATTGAACCCCAAATGGCATACAACCTGACCTTAATTCCAAACACAAAGCCAAAACCAAAATAAACTTTTTGGTAAGTGTAACATAGCTGTCATCCCCAAAACACACCCACGAAACGTTACGGGTGGAAACTAATCACTACATCCTACTATCCAGGCCTAGATAGCAAGTGACACCATTGGTTAATGCAAACATGCAAATAATTCGAAATCGGTATAAGATTTGAAACTTACTAAAAGTAGATAACACCAAACTCATATTGGCAACTTAAAGCAAAGAGATATATTTTTCCATAAAGTCGATCGTCCTCGTGTTCGTTAAGTTTTTTGTCAACGGGTCCGCAGGCATGTCAACACTAGGGCAGAAGGCCAACTGGATGTTGTTTCAATCCTTTTCGTCCCTAATATAGTGCACCTTTCTTGAGTAGTGGCGAGATTGAGAACTACCCCCTTTCACGAACAAGTCAATAGCAGACCTTGAGTCTGTATGAACTAGGATGGGGTAACTAAGCATTGATGGAGATAATTCTGACAATAGTCTGCGAAAACATGTCATCTCTTTTACTAATTCACAGATCGCCATTATTACAGATTCGCAACTTGAGTGAGCACTAATGCCTGGGGTTTACTGGGCCAAACAATGGAAGAGGGACCGAGGCTAATTAGTAATCCCGTGACCCCCCTGCTATTAGCAACGGAGTCCCATGATGTGTCGCAGTAGCCCCGAAGATGTGTGATATCTGTAACAAAATGATGTTTCTTCCTATCGATGGTATTTTTCAAGTAGCGCCAAATTATTTTCTGGGCTGTCAGGTGGACAACTCTCGGGTCATTTGAGGATCGAGTGAGTTGGACAACATTATAAAGAATATCTGGTCTTGTTTGAATCCCTAAGAACATTACTAAACCTAGCATTTCGAGATAAGTTGTCCGATTGACAGGCAAAGATTCTGTACATTCGCGTAGGGGTTTTAAAGTTGAAGAGATGGTTTTAACAGGGTTTGCGTTTTCGAGCCCAAAATAGATGAGTTTATCTCGGATGTAGGGGAATTAGAAATGGTAATATGGTTGGGAAGATATTCAATTTCGTATCCGATATATTTTTGTCCATGAACCTCAACAATTTCGAGTTGATTTTGAAGTGTTGTCAAAAAGTTTTGATAAAGTTGTTTAGAGTTTACGCTGATCATTTTATTATCCACAAAGAGGCACAGAAATAGAGTATTATTACCAGATATTTGTCAAAAAACGCATGGATCGTACTTCGATTGTGTGAATCCTATTTGTAAAAGAATGTGTGAAACACACTGGAACCAATTCCTGCCAGATTCTGCCAAGCCATATAGGGATTTATCCAGAAGGCAGCCTAATTCTTGACCATGGGGTCCTTGAACGACGTGTCCTTGAGGCTGAGACAGATACATGGTTCGAGAAATTTTCCCGAATAAGTAAGCTGTAACTGTCGACATAGTGTAACTTGTGACCTAACTTGGCCGAAAGAGCCAAAACCAGCCGAACAGAGGAGGCACGAACAGTTAAGGAATATGCAGTGTTGTAGTCCTTCCTTGCTGTCTCATTCCATGCCGCAGCCACGAGTCGGGTCTTGAGCTTTCGCAACATCCCATCTTGATTTAATTTACGCTGAAAGATCCATTAGGATTTGATCACTTTCGCGTTCGGTGATTTAGGGACCAATGTCCATACTGAATGCTGATGCATAGAATTAATCTCATCTTGCATTGCGTTGAGCCATCCTGAAAACTGTGGAGTTGAGTGCCTCTACATAAGTTTTAGGTGTGACGGGTGAGTACATGGCCAGTATGTGACGCAAAAGTACTCTAGGTTCATCATCATTATCGGAGTCAAGAGGCGTATGAGTATTGTGAACGTGAGGCTGGTGGTGTTGTGCTCTGCGTTCTGCCATGATGACCTTTGTAGTACCTGGCGGTCGACCCACGCCCATGGCGTGGATCTTGCGGCAGAACTAGCGGAGATGGGGGTGGTTCATTACCAATCACAGGATGTCCAGGACGCGGTTTTTCATTAGGGTCTATGTGTGTATCAATAATTTGTTGATGTGGTGGAGGTTCACAGCTTGCGGGTAGGAGTAAATCTCCACCCAGAACACTTTCGTCGAAACGCACATCCCGGGAAACAAGAAGTTGGCGAGTCTCAAGGTCTAAAGGGGAAAACCGATACTGTGATTGGCATAGCCAAGGAAGATAGCTCGTTTACACGTGGGGGTGAATTTCACACGTTGGTGGACTGATAGTGTATAATATGCCAAGCATCTGAAAACATGTGTCTACCTGAAGAGGGGTAGCGGGTGGGGGCCCAGTGACCCATGGGCATTTGTTGTTGTTTTGCATAAGACGGCCGCGTTGGCATGATATTGTGCAAATAAACTGCTGTTTCCACAGCAAATCTCCAAAATCGTATTGGAAGGTGGCTCTGCTCAAGCAATGTTGTTGCTTTACGTATAACAGTTTGGAAATTCTTCTCCACGAGTGGGTTCGTCTGCGGCGAGAAAAGGGTGGAATAGAGATGCTTGATACCCCGCTCGGCCAGGTAGGTTTCCAAAACGATGGTCTTCCAGATGGGCTCATTGTCTGTATGCAACATAACAAGTCAAGAGGATGTTTTGTTCTGTCGCTGTTGCAGGAAGGCATGTAGCGCATTCAGGACTTGTGACTTTTGAACAAAGAAGTAAGGAAAATTTCTCCAGGAGTAATCATCTACAAAAAAGAGTAAATAACGTGCATCGCCAAAGGTTGCTGTTCGGATGGTGTCAGTCAGATCTGCGTGTACCAATTGTAGGATCAAAGTAGACCAAATCTGTTCTTGGTGGGGGTATGGCAGATATTTCCCTGTGGATACCACACACGTAGCACAATGGGTTTTTGGAGGCCTTCCGAAGTGTATTCCATTGAGTAAAAGGTCTCTTTCAATCTTCAGCATAACGTCAATTGACGGGTGCCCAAGCCATCGATGCCATAGGGTCCAGACTTCGAATTCATTTGGCAAGTCTTCATACGTGCTGAATAAGGAAGGTGAAATACCCGGAACTAGCTGTATCAAGGTGGGTATAAAAGGGCCCGAAGGGGCGTCAGTATTCAGTAGCGGTAATATTTTCCCGGTTAGGCGATATACATCGTTAGGCAATAAGACACCATCTCGAAAATTAAATTAGCGGAAGCAACGCGTGAGTAGAGCACATCTTCTAAACGCGATGTAGCATGGTCGGTATCGATACGTGTGGTACCAGATTTAGTAGCAGTGATACTCCCTTCTTTTGATGCTAGATGAATGGTGGTAGAAACTTGCACATAATCAGTAAACCGGTCATCACGGCAGGTCAGGTTGCTCGTTGCTCCTGAGTCCAGCGCAAAATAATCTGTGGCTTTCAAGAAGCCAACTGGTTTAATATTTGCCACGAGCGCATATTCCTTATGTGTGGTTGCACTCTTGACACAGGCGGTATCGCCAAGGGCCGAGTCATTATAGTCCACTGGTGATGCAAGATCAAGAAAATTATAATACAGCTCCCTTGTTTCATCGGCAATG
Source organism: Lithobius niger (assembly GCA_023313725.1). Classification (NCBI taxonomy): domain Eukaryota; kingdom Metazoa; phylum Arthropoda; class Chilopoda; order Lithobiomorpha; family Lithobiidae; genus Lithobius; species Lithobius niger. Next base: position 232,805 of record JAHWFP010165330.1, on the reverse strand, counting down.
ATATGAACAGCCCGCACATTGGTAGTTCGAGAAGATTTATCAGTGGTCTGCCTTTTCTGAAGTTTCTTTAGTACGATGATCCGCTTCTGAATCATTAAATCGACGGCACCATGAGCACTGCAGGTGGGCCTGTGCAGTGGGGACAGCCGGCGCCGTGTGGGGTGGCAATGCCGACCTTTTTTGCTGAGGCTGCTGTTCTTGATCACGGGCTCTGTAAGAGGGCCATTGCGGGAATGACTGAGCGGTCTGTTGACTGAGCAGTCCGTTGGGGTAACAGTAGTAACAAACGTCATAACAAACGTCATCAATAGCTTGATAGTTAATGCCTTATTAGCGCAGCATGTTTAACCTAACGCTATTACAACAAAATTACAGAAATAGTACAATAAGCTAGACGTTACCACTCTTAAAATAAAAAATACAACTTCGTGGGTTGTTTTGGGGATGACAGCTATGTTAAGCTTACCTAAAAGTTTATTTTGGTTTTGGCTTTGTGTTTGGAGTTTAGGTCAGGTTATGCCATTAGGTGTTCAATGAATAATTATGTTTTCATATATGTTGATAGATCACTTGCTGCATGATTATGAGAGGGGAATGTTGTAATAGCTTTAAGTTAATCATGCTGTGCTAATTAGGCATTGACTATTAAGCTAATGATGACGTTTGTTATGACGTTTGTTACTACTGTTGGGGAAAATCATTTTCAAATTGAAGATGGTTAAGAACATTCAAAAACCTTTAAATAAAATCTTAAAGACCTTTAGCAGTAAGTAAACTATTATGGTTGTCTTATCAATAGATGAAAAAAAATTAATGAAAGCCATCTACAATGCATTGATGACATGTACCACTATATGAACCATTCGTAAGCCTACCTTAAAATCTCTTCATATTAAGATGCTGTCTACCCTATTTCTGTACGGATAAGAAAACAGCATACAAAAAGCATGGAACTGTATATTCTTTGGAATTTCAACTTAAAAGTTAGCATAATAGAAGTTGCCAGTTTCATTAAAATAACCCAGAAATACAACTACATTTTTCTTTCAGATAATGACTAAGGTTCATTGTGTCGAATTAGTTCAATAATTGCCTTTTTTAAAAATAATTTTTAGATTTTTTGAATGGGTTTATTCGCAAATGAAAACAAAAACTGTAGTATGCTTATCAAATTACCACTCCGATCCATCAGTTTTGTGAGTAGCAATTCAAGAAAGTGTAGCATGATAGAACATTATAATACCGAATAGAATAAAAATGGAATAAAGTAAGTTAGAATGTAGTATAATAGGATAAAATAGGAATGAAAGTCACCAAACCATGCATTGCTAGTGTTTTCTTGACTTAGTCTGAAAGAATGAAAATGTAGATTTGGGAGTCAAAGCAACACAAGTATTTTTCAGTGGCGAAGGTGACTGCAGGAATCAATTCCTCAGTGCTTACATAAACTTACATCTTTTTCTTTTCGAAAGTCGACAGTATAATTTCGAAAGAGTTCAAAATACTCAATCCAATAATAGATCCAAGCAAGCCACCAATGTCGCACAATAATCTGACAATTGAATCGGCCGGCTCAACTCTGTAGATTATAATGATATTACTGTTAGCTTGGAAATTGACCCATGTCTTATTACCTTCTGCTGAAGTTACATATAATATTCTTGATTCGTAAATCCGTTTGTTGCAAGGTGGTAAACAACTGCAGTCTTTTGCTCCATCTGGCATTACAAATAGGTCCACAAACTTCTTGTGCGATAATTTAGCTGAACGACTTGATTTGCATTGGGGTAGGTTCATTTCAGGCATGTAGGGGAGACTGAGAATGAAAAGATCAGCAACGGAATAATATTGCATGAAAATACTGTGAGCATTCGGTTACAAATAACATTCCCTATTAACATTTCTTCAGCACAGGTCCTATTTAAATTCTTAAAACTACCAAACAAAGTGAAAATGTGAAGCGCAAAATACTATGTTATTTTCACCACGTAAGAATAGTGTAACATAATATAATACTTGCCTAATACTCTAGTACCCACCAGTGATTTTAAACTTACCCACCACCCATGGATTTGAGACTGATTCTTAATATCAAGTTATAAAAAATGCAACAACCGTGTTCTACAATGTCACAAACTGAACTAAATTGTCTTAAAACAGTTCAGCTTTCTTCTGGTGCTCTCCTCACAATTTTTTGTTATAGATTTATCAAAATATATGTTTCGTAGCCCTCACATTTATTGGTGCCAAAATTGTCGTACCATTCCTAACGTTCCATACTTGTTAGCAATGGCTTTACTACACTGCACCTGTGTTTGCCCAGTGTTGACCTGTTTGTAACTCCAAGGTAACTAATTGGCTACTACTGTAGCACTTGATACCAGCTAAACAGTAGTCATCCAAAACACTGTTTCAGCTATACTATATCGAAGAGTGACTTGTTGAGCCAACGTATTTCTTTACTACCGCACCACCAACGTGTTATCATTTGATTACTGGGCCAGCATATTTATTTAATAGTTTCAGCAAAGAACTAGTTGATTTCGTTAAATCGTTTATGAACTTGTCCTTTTTTTCATTGTGCCATTACGTATATAATTTCCTGCTCCTCTAATAAACATGTTGACTATATTTCATCGGAAAACATATTTCTTTAAGCATTCCACTGACTGTTTAATTTAGTTATGATGAAAACATTCACACTCCCTGCACATAACCTTAGCCAAAAAGTGAGCATCACCTATTCATAGTCGACAGATTTTGGGATTATGCACTTGTGTTTCCCGTCATTGTCATGAGAAATCTGTCCCAATTTGCATCAACTGTTCGATGTTTTACTGAGATGATCCATTAGAAAATAAGTTTTGGCACAGACATTAAGAGCATTGACACAATGTCTTGCCCAAAATTGTCTCAACCACTTGCAATCGAGAAAGAATTAGGTTAGGCCAGCTATTTAGTCCAGAGGATAGCCCAGTGACTGCCAGAATCACTGGAATGTTGAGCCAAATGCTAGTCAAATGTTGTCATCAAACTCTTTGGTGTTGTTAAGCTAATCAAGTAATACGTGAGGTATTTTGTGCGAAAATGAAACCAGACAAAATCACTGCCCATTGCCTTTTGGATTAAAATTGTGATATGTTTGCTTCCAGTGATGGATGTAAACTACTAAGAAAAAAATTTGTTTATAGATTATTGAGCGGTGTTTTATTTACCGTAATAGATTGCCTAATCGAGAAGTTGGGTAAAATTATGGATTTACAAGTTAGGAAAGAGAGATAATTATTGTTTTTTTTTTGGGGGGGAGGGTTATAAATTCTTTTTTAAAGCTGTTTCATAGTTATAGGTGTTACATACTAATTGGTGATTTTGCTGTGATACTAAATAATGCTTACACAGTTTCATGTTTTTTTTTCTGTTTGTAGCAATTCATTATTGAATTAATATCAGAGTTATGAAGTTTATTAAATAGCTGTGCTTCATTGTTGTCACTGAAGCATTGATAACAAGCAGTCGAATCTGTATGTGCTTATTAAAATTCGTTTGCCCACAAGAATTAAAAAAATAACTGGACAGGCGACGAGGCCCCAGAATGCCATGCTGTAGCAATGTGGCAACAATAGGCGAGGTGCACAAGATCGGATTGTAGCTCACTCGAACAAGATGCAGCATTGTCGGCCCAGATAGGTTGTCGAGAACCAAAATGAAATGTTCTTGGTTTTCGTTTAAATCTTTCAGTTTTAAGCCACAGGGTACGAAGACTATAATTTTGAGGCCTTGAGGACTCAAAATTGGGCGGCCGACATGACTGAATGACTTATTTAGTTCTTCAATGCGGGCTTCGGGAACCCAGTAAAATTGTTTCAGGGATTGTTTGACATAATGCTTCATCTGCTTGCAGCAATGCAGAATCACTATCCATGGAGCTGACAGTGTAACTCTTAGACACACGCTAGTGTGTTGCCATCAACTAACAAACGTGGAACAAATCTTGGGTGGAACCTGAAGAGAAATACGCATTTCTAATTTTCCGTTTTTTCGCAAACAAAATGGACAGCAGACACGATAGATCAGACCGTAGAAATTACAATAAAAAGGAAGGGAAAAAAGCCAACAAATTAACTGAACAAAAAACGGTTTCGCTGTTTAGGAAAAAAACATTAGAGCTCGTAACCCCATACTCACAGCTGTGAAGATACACGAATAAAAATGGATTAGAGTTCACTCGAACGCAACGAACTATAATTTTAACTCCAATTCCAGGGAACAAGGATTATGACATGCCAGCCTCCTGATTATATGTACAAATTATAGTTCGTTGCGTTCGAGTGAACTCTAATCCATTTTTATTCTTGTATCTTCACAGCTGTGAGTATGGGGATACGAGCTCTAATGCTTTTTTCTAAACGGCTAAGCCGTTTTTTATTCAGTTAATTTTACTTATGCTTCAGGCTTTGACTAGCAGACACTAATTTTAAAGTGTGAGTTTGAGATTTAAATTGCATGTAAAGAAAAATGTTTTTAATATTTGTGTTGGTAAACTTGCTCATTGACTATTCTGGTGGCTTTGATATTAATCTGTCTTTTGAAAATGTTAACTTTGGCTAGATGCCAATGTACATAACGCATCCGTCCTTATCTTTTTTCGTTTTTTTATCTTGAATTATTATGATTATACTTAATTCTGGTGTTGGGATAAAGGGAATGTAATAAAGTTGGGCTTTTACTGTACCATCATGTGCTAGTTTGCCTAATGATACAAACTTATTAACTAATTAAGAATAATAAAGCCTATTAAATTGCACAAATAAAAACAAGGATCACCCAACGTTTTGGGATTTAATGCATCCCGTTGTCAAGTGCTTAAAAAGTGAGGAAAATCCACATGTCAAAGGCAAGGAACATTATAAATAAAAGTTTAAAAAGTAAAATTTAAAACATAATGGCGATAGTTTAGCTGTCTGGTTAGAACAGGGAGCAGAAACAAGACCACAACCTCTCACTTGCAAATGCAGGTTCGAAGTGGAAGCACTTGAAAACGGGATGCATAAAATCGCGAAACGCCATGCGATCATTGTTTTTATTTGTGCAATTTTAGTCGGCTTTATTATTTTTAAATCCTATCATTTTTTTTTTGCTAAGATATATTAACTTAATAAAACGTTGAATCATACAATATTACAACAGATTCAGCATAACAACTCCCTCACCTGCAATGAATTTGCAATGAAAGCTTCATGTAGCTACAATTAAACACACATCCGTTATGATGATTCATGCTGGCACAAGGGTAAGCATTATCAATGACAGATATTTCCTATAAAAAACATAAATATCAATTTTATTTCTATGGCCTTCATGAAAGAAACCTGAAGACCAATTAGTGACCGTCTATTTATCCGTAAATTAAAGAATCTCATATACTATTTTGAAAAACATGTATAGCTATCACAAAGCTATCATCAAAAGCCTTGTTTACTTGACACTGGCTCAAGGGTGCCCATTGATCCGTTTTCTTAAGGCAGTGCCTTAATTTATGTATGATGACCTTTTGTATAGGAAAACAAATGCTCTTCGTGTATTCAAGCAGGGCCCCAAGATCAAAACGGACTGGTCATTACTTTTTTTTCGCCTAATAAAGCTGAAAAAATCTTTCTCAGGCACCACTGCATCACCCTAACGTATAAATTTAAGGTTTCTGATAAACTTTAACAAACATTGATGTTTCGATACACCATTTTATTCATTTCGATGAGACCTTTTCACTGGCCAGAAAACTAACCTGATAGATTATGAAACTGGGAAAATATTTAGCGAAAAAACAGTTCTCATGTGGTTACGTGTGGTCAAGTGAAATACAAAAAAAAAACCTAATCCCTAGTCGATTTTTGAAGTCTCCGTCCCCGAAAAACATTTTTTTTGTATTTGTTACAGCTTAGTGAAATATTTTTTTTCCACTCGAGGTAGGTTTTTAATAAACAGTGACTGATCTTGTTCTCAGCTTTAATTGAAAATGTTACTTTTTGGCCTTTTTTTTAAATAGATCAGACCAACCCTTTCCTTTTTGAGAGTTCGTGCATGAGCTTCAATAAAATATTCACGTAAAGTTTTTGAATGATTGTAGAGTTAATCCCTTAATTCAATCCATTTATTATTTGCTACGTTTGATAAATTTCCACTAAAGACAGTGGAATTATTGAAAGCAGAAGGTATAAACTAGTATTTTATGTATTTTCTGGTATTCCATATTTCATGATAAAAAAGTGCTGTTTTAAGTTGCTTTATATGATATGAAATAATGTCAAGTGTCTTGTTTTTAGATCATTGTGTTTGCAAGCTCGTGAAATTGTTCGACATTATGAAAACTGCAACAATCTATTTACTGCTTCGGTTTATATTTTGAAAGAACTTTTTTAAGAACGGCCAGAGTGTATGCCATAAAACCAACACCCATTCCTTCCTTACTCCAGACCCGGATCACTGACTGTGACTAAGGTTGGCGCTAATGACCAAGCTGTCGACGCGCCATTAAGCCTCAATCCCCCCCTTACTCCAATTACCCTATGCAATATTTTTGTGTACATGGTGCATTTAAACATTTTAACATATAATGATAAATGTTAATATACCATTCTCACTATACCTCAACTACAGGACTAATACGTACCCTATATTCGATAATAATATTCTCTTGCACACGTATCAGCACAGTTTCCCGTTTTTAGCTTAAAAAACAACTCGATAATTATGGTGCTCTATGAAAGGGACGGAAGTTTATACTGTCCTATTATTATAATATTTAATATTATATTCTGATAATTTGTCTCTCATTGAACATTCTTTCCTATTTGTTAGTGAAATCCCATTGGGAAGTGACATTACAATTTTTTGGCCTGTGGGGCATTTACATGATGTGCCGTCCATGCATGAAATTACAAATTTACCTCATTAGCTGTTTTTTACCAAATCAACCATTATTTCATTTAGTTTGTGGCTGCTGCACAATGCTTCTTTAATTAGCATGAATTTCTTCTTCCTTTTTGTATATAAAATTTCGGAGGGAGTTTTTGAGTATCATAGGTATGAAGAGAACAATTTCACTAAGTTACAAATGCAAAATATGTATTTTGAGTGATAAACTAAATTAGTGTAATCAATTCCGATTTATTCAAATCTTGGGCTGGCAGTCCACCGCATGCCACAATATAGCTTTACAAATATAGTTAAGTGTCTCCCTTAACAAGACGAGCCACTTGCATAAACTTTCTTGTGTTCATAGGCCTACCAACCAAACCCAAGAATCCATTACGGTGTAATTACCTAAGAGTGCTGCAGAGCAAACAAGATCAGTATCGCTAATCCTTTATCTGGGATGATAATACTGGGGAAAGGATTAGTCTATCGATGTGGCCTGCTCACCAATATTGCTCCTCAACTGTAATATTGAAAATGACTACAGTCCCGAGAAAATTATAAGTGCTTCCGTTTGCTGCTTCTATTTAGTTATTACGACTAAATGTATAAATAACAGCATACAGGTACTATTTTGGTAAGAAAAAAAAAGAAAAACAATTGCGTGTTAAGTAATTATATATTAGAAAGGATTTACATTTTAGTTGCTGCTAGTCTCTGTTGTAATATTGTGGATTATTTTCTTTTTGTAAATAATGAATTCATTATTTACAAAACTAAATAACATACAATTTTATACCGGAGACTAGCAGTTACTAAAATGTAAATCCTTCATAAAATACAATTACTCAACATGCAATATTTTATTTCACTGTTTATTTTTTCTGTACCGTACCATCACACATTTTCTTTGGCATGTTATCATTTTCCTGTTATTGTAAGGTTATTGATTATCTCATTGTTTTGCACGTGTTGGCATTATTAGTGGTAGCATTGTTGGTGATATACCAAGGTAGTCTGAAATTCGGGCTCCTACAGCTATTTCAGAATAGCCACTTATCATGGCCAACTTTTCGTCACATCTGGTGATGAACCAATCATGAGCATGTATTTACGTCATATGATCGCTAACGTCGTAGGTAGATCCCATTTCTATACTGTGTGACCTCGGACATCGTAAACAACACATCATAATGTATGACGTTCCATCTGGTTGTACCGATCATGTGCATGACGTCACGTTAGTAAAATGCTAATCCAATGGCGGTATTTACACCAGTAAATGTCTGACGATATAAAAATTGTCTCTAAGACAGCTGCCATTTTCCACAATTGGCCTCTGATGTCATCATTGTCATCACTGCCATCATTGTATGTCACATGAGCTATACTCACGCCATAATAATAATAATATGTTCAGCATTACATTTACATAAGGAGCACGATGCATTCGATGCCTGTAAGTGCACTGAAGGGAACATAAGCAAAAACAAAGAAAAAAAAAACAGCAAAAAAAAACAAAAGAGAGTAAATCCTAGTTACTTAATCTTATTTATATGTGGGGGGGGGGGATTGAGGCTTAATGGCACGTCGACAACTTGGTCATTAGCGCCAACCTCAGTCACAGTGCAGTGGTCCGGGTTGCCACTGCACCACACATTACAGAGATTACAGAGATTACAGATTACAGAGATTACAGATTACAGAGATTTATATGTGGCTTAATTTATGTTATTCACATTTATGTTATGCCAAGAATAAGAGCCTACCTTCCCAAAAAAGATCTGTTTTCTTATTATGTATGTACTATAGATGGTTCTGTGGTTATGAGGAATTTCATTAAAAATCTTAGGGATCACAAAGCCTATTCTTCTCTTGCTGTAAGAATTTTTCCACACTGGTGTTTGGAGCCACGCATCTATGTATATATATATATATCACTTAGCTGCAGACTTAATGATGATGATGAGAGATCATGATTGATTAAACAAACGAAGCTTCAATAGTCAGCAGGAGGGCGAGCGGGCGACAAAGGGCGTGCAGCCGACAATGTAATGAAGTCAACTGCAGCAATTTCATGCTGTATGGTTGAACCGGCTCAATTTTGAACATTACCAGACTTTTTGAGAAAAAGAAATAATTGTAATAATAATAATAAAGTTTCCACACAGAGGGATCTTAGATTATAACCTTGAATGCAATGAAATCGGGATCTCCATGTCCCAGTGCAAGTATATTGATCAGGTTTTGGAAACCTTTCACTTAACAACAGGTAAACCCAGTACACTCCCCGGCTCTTCTGATGCAGCGTCTTGAAGTTTTCAATGTGTGACTCCCTTGTGTCGTTATCACTTTCCAGGTGATCATCGGCTTGCGTCAATACATTGCACTTGGATCAAGGCCCGATATAGCTTTGCCAGTATGCTCTTTCTCCCGTTTTTCTGGAGTGCCGAGGGTGATCCGCCTGGAGGTGGCCAAATGAATTGTTAAATATTACGGTCGACCTGTTGTGACAGAATGGTTTACCGCTGGAGAGGGATTCCAGGTTTAGAAGGTTACTCGGAAGCCTCCAGGAGCTCCGCTTTTGACACAAAAGGGTTTTACGGCCATATGGTTTCTGTATTTGGTTCAATTGTTTTCGGGAGATCAAAATAGCATCAGTGACCTGTTAAGTAGAATAGATCCCGAGCTTGTAGTTACGACTGATTATGCCCAAGAACTCCCCTGGACTTATGACTCCAATTCGAGTTAGGTGAAGTCAGCCATCTTACTGTCCACTGCCGTTATCAACAGATAGTCAGTCTTTAATTTCAATAATGGATAAACTCGACTTAGGTACTAGGTCAAAACTTTACGTTCACACCTTGTACTTCCTGAGGAACTTACCTTGTGTTACACACCTAGCGAGAATCTAGTGCCAGATATTTTCACGAACCCCATGAGTTCTTCTCGCCTGAAGGCGCTTTTTCCCCAGTTCTGTATTTTCGATTGTACGTCCCCATTTCAACATATCTATGAGAAAATAGTGCTTCCACCCGATGTACCAAACCTAGTCTAAATTAAACTTAGCCTAAGTATTTCTCCTACTTAACACTACATTCCGACTGGCGCATTTAACACAATTTATGTCTTTTGTTTTATGGCCAACCTTGTAATGGTTGTTTTTGCCATTATTGTCATGTGTTTTTTGAATCAAAAATGTACACTTAGGAGATGTGGATACGATACCACTGCTCTTGCTTCGTTATGGTTTTACCCCCTTCTCACGCCCACGAGGGAGGGGATCATAGTAAAAAATTGTGTGTCATAGGTTTAAGTACCTCTTAAATATAGCCTGTACTTTTGTGTACCAATGTGCAATGAGCTTTTATATATTGTGAAGTTTTATTTGTAAATCTAGAAGATAGCAACTTGCATCATTGTAAAAACTCGTCAGCCCTCGATAGGGAAATGTCAGTGGTGTAGCTTCTCTCTGTGGCTGTCGACCTTAGAGAAGTTACTCCTGACTTATAAAAGTCCTGACTTTTTTTTTACTTTCACTTTCAATTCCAGATTTTGTTTTTCTTTCTCTTGCTGTGCTTTGTTCTCTTTCTCTAGGTTACCATTGTTACCTTTTTTTTCTCTCTGTTGTGTGAAGAACTGTTGTGGACTGCAAAATGGGTTGCCAGCCCAATGATCCCTTGTAACGGGATTTTGATGCACATTTCCTTTTGAGTAATGTAACCATGAAGCCAATTTTATCCTGGAGTTCAAATATGACGAATATGATTACTCTGGGCTCAAATGGTTTGGACTCCATCTTACTATGTTGTTTTCATGAAAATCCTGATATAAGACTTTCCTATTATTGAACTGGGATAAATCCTGACTCATGCCAATTGTCAAGACTTGCTACGTGAAGTGTATCCCTAGACTAATGTTTAACACGTTCAAGTTATGATGGCCATACCCTAACTTTAAAAGTAATAAATAGATATCGTTATACTCCACAACAATGTTGCCTGCTTTGTCCTGCTTCTAACTTGATGTTATCCAGGGTATGTGATAACATCGATACGTGATAACTGTAACTAACCAAAGGCTGTACCAGCTCGGAGCAGCGTACCCACAGGAATTGGTCTTGATGCGGCTCTACCCTGGGTCCCCCACCAATATCCCAATCCCCATGCGGATTAAAGTGCCGTAATGTATTTTTCTAACCAGACTTTATACCTCAACGTGAATCCTCCTTCAGAATTTACATGGTTCACGAGGGGGAAAGGTACCACTGTGCAGAAGGAGCAGGGTCATGCAGTCAAAGGGGGTGATCTCATGTGGGGGAGGAGATAATATGACAGACAATGTGGTTTACCATCACCCACACCACATAGAATTTGCATGACATTTGGTAGAATTTACATTGTCTGTGATAAAGGGAGGGTCATGGGGGGCCTCGTTGGGTAACAAGTCTTTTGGGGGAGGAGGGCAGGAGGTGTTACAAAAGAAGACCAGGGAACATAGCTTTTGTACTCACTCTCATCACGTACAATTTACATGACATTTGGTAGAATATACACATACTCGGTTGAAGGGGTGGCAGCCTGTAGGGTCAAGTTTGGGTGAAGGGAGTTGCCAGCCGGGTGATGTTCTGGGGAGTCAGTCCATGGAGTGAGCGTAGAATTTTGCATGTAATGTACTAGAATTTTGCATGTAATGCACACCACAGAGAACAGTGGCCGGTGGGTGACTGGTGGGTGAGTGGTGGTCACGTTCTGTGAGGTGTTGGGGGTCAGTCGATGAGGTAAACTGGAATTTAGATGAATTGTGGTATAATTTACATAGCATGTGGGGGTGAGTTTGCATGGGGTCCTGTGGGGTGGCATTATGAGGGTTTGGCCTGTCTATGAGGTTAGATTCGCGGTGTCCCATGGAGTTTGAACCATTGGGGTGGGGTGACAAAGTCATGTCACGTGTCGGTCTGTGTGCCTGTCTGTCCATCAATATCTCCGCGACCACTACTAACGTATCTCAAACTCAAGGGATAGAGAGCCAAAAGCGAGTCACTTGTTGCTAAAGTACTATGATTCCAAGATGCTGAGACATGCTACACAAGAGAATTAGAATTGTCAACTTATTCAAGCTCGAACACAGCCCAACAAGCTACCATGCACACCCACTCGTGGTCTGAAGATCGACGAAGGAAGCGTATAGAAGGTAACAAGCAGCCAAGCATTCAAACTCTATCAGCAGGACATCATCAGGCTCATTTGCGAAATGCTAATGCCTCCCAAGCTCAAAGAACACAAAAGAAATTTCCCCTTTACCGCCACTAATGCACTTCCAACCCAAAACACACGTGGAGAGTTGACATCATCCAACCACTCAAGTTCCAACACGGCCCAGGATGTTAAGCTTCTGTACATGTCCATAGCTCGAAGACTGACAGAGCAATTTTTTGCTAGGCACTTAGCCAAAAACCTTCATACTCTTTCAACATCACGTCACCACTTCATTGACCTACAGTCCTAACACTAGAAACACAAGAGACTCAGGCAAACTACTACAAAAGTGAGGCTGGTCAAACAATTTCAAGCTCATCAGCAAAGCCTAAGATTCTGCCCTTACTTACCTGCTAAAAACACATACAGAGTAGCCATCAAGTGCTGGTGAAACAACGAATTCAACGAATTCAACGAATCCAAGGTCAGAACCGTTTTCAGGTAAAGGGTTTAAAACATGTCAAACAACTTAAAATTAAAAATAATAAAATAACAGCAGAGCAGGGCCATGGAAATAAACTTACAAGTCATAAGGATGCAAGGTTCCATGCTAAAAACTAAAATCAAATATAATAAAAGTCAGCACAATTCGAAAGAACGTGCCAACAGTCACTCCTAACTCACCCAAGTCTGCTGGTCTGCTGATGTATGACAAGATTTAGATAAGGGGTTTGAATAACATCTCTGTAATGTGTGGTGCAGTGGCAACCCGGACCACTGCACTGTGACTGAGGTTGGTGCTAATGACCAAGTTGTCGACGCGCCATTAAGCCTCAACCCCCCCCCCCCCCCTCTGCTGGTCGAATGAGAGAGAATTCGGTCGGCTATCATTCGACCAGCAGACTTGGGTGAGTTAGTTGTGACTGGTGGCACATTCTTTCGAATTGTGCTGACTTTTATTTTATTTGGTTTTAGTTTTCACATGGAACCTTGCATCCCTATGACTTGTGGGTTTATTTCCATGGCCCTGCTCTGCTGTTATTTTATTATTTTTAATTTTAATTTTTAATTTTAAGTTGTTTGACATGTTTTAAACCCTTCACCTGAAAACGGTTCCGACCTTGGAACTGAAACGTCGTGATTTCGTTGTTTCACCAGCACTTGATGGCTACTTTGTATGTGTTTTTAATAACTAAAGTGCTTTTTAACTTTCAACTTCTTGCTTACTTACCTGCCGCACAGGTAGAGTGTCCGAATCATCTAAAGAATCAAGGGACAATGCCAATCGATGGAGCAAGCTTGTGATGGACACCACACCAACCGATTCAAAGCTAATCAAGTGTATGAGACCATTCTCTTAAAGCATTTATTGGCAGTCCACATGCAACACGCCCATTCTCAAAGACCATAGCCAATGTAGGTGAGCCCTCTGAAGGATTTATATCACAAAGCCAAAGTTCCCAAATGTAGTAAACAATTTTCCATTGCCACTTTCAAGTTCATGTGAAGGCAAACCAAGCAGTACTACATAAAAATACAAACAACGTTTGGAATATCAATTTTCGTCTTCAGGTTAGCAATAAAATTAAAGCATGGCAAAAGCTACTAAGTCAACCTATATTAAAGGCATAAAACAGACATTTAAAACGGATGAAAACCACCAATATCTCCCCTCAAAAGAGGAAGAAATGGCAGACGAAAAGCAACGACCACCTGCTCCGTAGGGATGTAACGTCGCAAGGCAAGGTATATACAAATCGGGGTCACGTGTTTTAAAGGTGCGATGCATTCGTTATGTGGGTTTTACAATATGCCTGGCAAAAGAGTCGAGTTAAAGTGTTTAAATTACAGGAAAATATTCTATTAGAAATTTATTATCTAGCACTAAGTGGTTATGTACAGGTGGTGTATGTGTATGGATGACGAGCGTTTCTAGATTAATTCGTGCCCTGGTGTATTTTTCTCGAACCAAGATTTGGACCTTGTCCAAGTTGGGGGTGTGGTCTGTTGCGTATTTGTCTGGCGACTTGCCTGTTGAAAGGCAATGTTGCACTAAAGAATTTGATTCGACTTTTAATTTGAAGTTTGATTTATGGGATGCCATACGTTCCTTAAGTTTCTGAAGGGATTGTCCTACATATGTAGCAGTACAGGTTGGCTCCGTACAGGGAATTCGATAAACAGTATTGCATGTAAAAAGCATGTCGTCTGATTTGTTATTGTTGATGCTGAAATTTATTGCAGCATGAATTTCATTACATCTTGCAAAAGTATGTTGAGAATGGGTTCCCACTCGGGTACGTTAACAAATTAATTTCAAAAGCTTTGACCCCCCAAAACACCCCCCCACTCCCCCATCTACGAGTTTCATTGCTCTGCCTTACTTCAAAGGCATTGCTGAAGTCCTTAACAAGAAACTTAACATCAATAACACCCGACTTGTTTCAAACAGCCACCAAAATATTAGGCAGCTGACCATGCACCATGAAAATAAAAACAATTACAAATCAGACGACATGCTTTCCACACGCAATACTGTGTATCGAATTCCCTGTACGGAGCCAACCTGTACTGCTACATATGCCTCTTTTGAGGGGAGAAATTGGTGGTTTTTAGTCGTTTGAAATGTCTGTTTTATGCTTTTAATATAGGTTGACTTAGTGGCTTTTGCCATGCTTTAGTTTTATTGCTAACCTGAAGACGAAAATTGATAATTTTCAAAACGTTGTTTGTATTTTTATTCAGCCTGCTTGGTTTGCCTTCACTTAATCTATTACCGTGCTTTTTACTTTCAAGTTCAACTTCAACCAAGTAGCACCCCTTGCTTCTTGTGCACAGCCCTAAGACCGAAAAAGCAAGATACGGAAGGAATTGCCACCCCAAAGGTCACGTACAACTACTACCTTAGTAAATGGCAAGCCTCTGGCCCGAAATTGACTACCATTTTCGGCGATATTGCACAAAGAACAACAAAGCAGTGGATAAGTCAAGCAACTTTTGAAATTCTTCCTTACGGTTCAAGCTGTTGCTCAGTGACAGTTGTACGTTGACAGTCGGTGTCTTTTGCAGCAAGCGTTTTTATTTTTGGTTCCTCAAACTTTTTCTCTTCAGGTTTGCCACACTCTTTCGGCCAAATCCAAGGTTTTTTCCTGACCTCTTTGGCTAAACCTCACCGTCCATTCAGCTTTCAAGTTCTATTTGCAATCTATTTACTTTTTAATATATTTCGTACATATGGTCACACGGTATCACACAACCAAATCATCGTAATTTACTCTTATTCCCAATCACTTATTGGTTCAGTCTCGCAGAGGCATAGCGCTGTTGGAACAAAGCTGCAAGTGAAACTTGCACTTACTTTTTCATGCCTTTGGAAATGTGGAGGGAAGAACACAAGTTGTATTAACCCCTGGTGGTACTATTGGTTTTCCCACGAACAGCAAGATCTCCAGAGGAATTCATTGAACATTAAATTGTATGCAGAATATCAAATATAGGCAAACCAAAGACTCCTTCCTTTAAAGTACCGAAATATCCTAACCTGTCTGCTACCACCAGTAACGTGCCCAAACCATAGGAAGAAGTTGTGAAGAGAGACCAATAATGCTAGCTGGCGTCATGTGTCCGACTCGAAGAAGTGAACACACTCTGCTATCATAATAGCCAACTCCAATATTTGGCCCCAACCATCCGAAGAAGACGTAATGCATACAGATTGTAGAAAGCAAGCTGGTAACGATTGACACCTCAGTAGTACTTCATTTAGCATGCTGAGGTGGTGGAGGGCAATACGGCAGATATACACGGCTACACAGAACTTTCAACTATTGGCAGTTTCGTTCGCATGGGAGAATATTGGACACACCAACCTACTCTCCGCACTTATAATTTTGATCTCTACAGCTGCGTTACTAACACGCAAGAACGTCTTTCCTTCTAACGCAAATCATGCATTAAACGACACCAAAGGCCTGTTCGACCACACAAACGTTCTTAGTTCATCTAGTATTGCTAACGCAGACTGAGAATGACACCTTTGCAGGTAAATGGTGACATAATTACAAAAACTTTGGACAAATATCCTTTCAGAATTTTTTTCAAAGAATTTTATCGTGGATAACAATTTTTTACCCTTGTTACCTAAGCCAACTGGTGAAGTAAATGTGTGCAACAGTGTCCTCTTCACGGCTCAATCTGTTGTGAATATTTTATCTGCTATCAAGTCTAGCCGTTCAGTTGGCCCGGACGGCTAATCTGCATCTTTCTACAAGGAAATTAGATTTCATATTTCCGAACCGCTTTCTTGGCTTTTTAACTTGTCGTTTACTTCTGGTAAATTACCCAAAATTTGGAAAACTGCTGGCGTGATCCCTATTTTTAAGAAAGGTGACGCATCTGATCCCTGTAATTACAGGCCTATTGCTTTAACCTGTGTTCCGTGTAAGGTTACGGAACGTATTGTGCGCAATGTGATGTTTTCCTTTATTAATGAAAATAATATTTTGGCTGATGATCAGTTTGGTTTTGGACCACGAAAATCTACTACCCTGCAACTGCTTTCGATCTTTGAACGGTGGACAAGCTGCATGGATAATGGCATCCCTGTTGATGTAATTTGTATTGATTTTGCTAAAGCTTTTGAGTCTGTGGTGCACAGTAAGCTTGTTGCTAAACTGGATCATTATGGGTTTAAGGGCCAACTTCTCACATGGATTTCGGACTTCATCTGGAATCGTAGCCAGTCTGTGGTTGTTGGCGATAGTGCATCTACAATGTTTTCTGTCATCAGCGGTGTTCCTCAGGGATCCGTTTTAGGGCCACTCCAGTTTGTTCTTTTCCTTAATGATCTGACTACATCCAGTGTTTCAGTAAACTTCCTTAAGTTTGCTGATGATGTGAAGGCCTCGATCGCCGTCATCGACTTTTCAAGTTGGGCCGAACTTGGGGAGCTGGCAGCGAGCTGGTCTCTTGGGGGGGGGGGGGGAATTGAGGCTTAATGGCGCGTCGACAACTTGGTCATTAGCGCCAACCTCAGTCACAGTGCAGTGGTCCGGGTTGCCACTGCACCACACATTACAGAGATGTTATTCAAACCCCTAATCTAAATCTTGTCATACATCTGTACCTCCTGCAAAAATTGAAAAACACCGGACAGGAGGACAGACTTATCGCCCAACTGACACGCAATGGTCTCTTGGGCAGACACTTGGCAGCTCCCAATAGCTCCTAGTAAATGTAGTATTTTCCATATTGGTCGCTCGAGTAATGCTACGACTATTTCCTTTTTCCTGGACACAGTTTACCTAAAACTAGGCTTGTCGAGTGATCTTAAATCTGGACCTCACTGTAGGCACATTGTCCGGATGCTCGTCAAAGAGCTGCTATTTTAAGAAAAGTTTTCACTTCTGGAGACACGAACACCTTAATCTGGGCATTCAAAGTGTTTGTCGGGCCATTGCTCGAGTATGCAACCCCTGTTTGGTCCCCACACCACCTCGGTGATATTGATGCCATTGAATCGGTTCAAAGACACTTTATGAAATACCTTATTGGTCTCTGCAACAAATCATATGATGAGAGGCTGCGTATTTTAAATTTTGAGTCACTTGAATTGCATCGGCTAAGACCTGACCTATATCTTACTTTTTCTCTTCTCCATGGCTTCGTGGACTTCGATTTTTTTTTTTTGAAATTCGTTCCGGCAGTAGAACCCGAGGCCACTCTTTAAAGCTTACGGTAAATAAAATTAACACCAATTGTCAGAAATTTTTCTTTGCTTTTCTTTTTCTTTTCTTTGCTAACCGTGTAGTTAAACCTTGGAACAGTCTCTCTAACGAGGCTGCTTGCGCTTCCAACTTAACATCTTTTAAACATAACCTTCGTAAGTGTGATCTTTCGAAGTTTTTGTCCAGATTTTAATTTTAGTGCATTTTTGTACTTTTAACGACGTTTGACTTAATCTTTTCCGTTTTATTATATTGACGCGGTATTGTGACCAAATTTTTATTGTTTTTTGGCATGTAGTCTACCTTCCTTTCCTGTTTGTCCTTGCCTACATGACTGGCGATACCATCGGAGACCTTATGGTCCCTGGCAGGTCTAACCTTGGTGGTAAGGCAATCATGCCCCTTTCCTTCCTTCCTTCCCTCCATTCCCGGCACTGTTTATTTAAATTCTTGTTTTTTTCTTTTTAAATTTAGGCTGGAAGTTGGTGGCATCTCTGCCCTTTCCAGTCCTGTTCCACATTTTGTAACAAATTATTTATTTATTTAACGCATACTGAGACACCCAGCACAGCCTCCCAAATTGATGTGTCAGTCATCCACTTGTAGCCAGATGAGTCCGAGGACCATCTCTACTTACCGTCACCCTGGTTAAATATAAACTTGGTTAGACCAAACCAAAAAACCTCCAGAAAACTAGCTTGCCAAGACTACGTCTTATATGCTTGAACCATTAGGAAGCCATCTTGGTTATAAAGGAGAGTCACTTGTAAACTGATCAACATGCACTAGTTTACTTACCTGGCTTTTTTTTGATAAAATTACAATAACAAACTTCACACCAAACGTGATTTTGTACGGGCATTCTTCACAAATAATAAATGGAGGTTTTCAGTTAAATAAGGTATGAATTAAATAAGACTGAGGGGAAAGGGAACACATCCTTTCCTTCTCAAAGACAACAGAAAGAAAGCTCGAAAAGAGGCAGCTCTTCCTTTCCCGCTTGGATCCAAGACTAATAAATATAGCATCAAAGGCCATATGGATTTACATTATTGGTACCCACTGTTTATGAATTTTCAAAACTTGATAATCCATAACATTCTGCCCCTTTTTGGCTATTCCTCAATAACAGAAGAAAAAAACATCAACAATACACAATGGGACAACTACATATGAATACACCATCAACAAAAGTTTATTCCAATAACGCACGCTGAAATTTTTCAAAGGGCTATCTCGGTACCAGCTTAGTCGAGACGTCAGCAATGTTCGCCGTCCTGTTTATGTGCTGAATAAGGCTCATTTTGCTATTGCTGGATTCTCTGACAAACTTGTATTGGAAATCAATACCTTGGTTTGCATGTGTTCACGATAATCCTTCTTGTAAGCTATTGCAGCTTCGTTATTGCAATATTATGACGGGCATGCCTACGTCCAATCATGACAATTCTAATGGCTTTCTGCAATTTAACTTCTGCTACGGTTGTAGACAATCCAAAGAACTCCACTTCCATTGTAAATAGAGTGATGGTTTGGTGATTCTGGACTTTGCAGGTTACTTGAATACCAGACAACATCCCAATGTATCTGGACCAGGATCTTCTGTTCTCCACATTCAATGCCCAGGAATTGTCTGTATAAAATTTCAATATAAGTTGTTTTAAGGTATTGCCACCACATATGCTTAAGTTTCTGGTTGTATTTGCATATACAAGGATTCAGTGCAATATTCTTCAATGGCCTTGTTTTAGGGCAGGAGTTGAACTGTAACAGGACCATTACTGAGAAAAAAAACGTTTGGTCGGGTTCAGGGCCACAAACATCAAAGCTGCTATAGCGATCTGTATCATATACTGCCCCTACATCTACATACTGTACTATATCTATTGCATGCCAACATCCATAAACATGTACCCATTTTTGGAATCTTCTAATCCAAACAAAGTGTTTGGTCAGTCCTAAGAATAACTTCTTTGGCGCATGGTCCATTGTCCAATTTTCTTCTCGAATTGTACTCCTAAGAATCTTCTTATTTCGCATAGAGTTCGCTTGTCTTTGGCAAAGACAACGAGATCATTAACGCACTCTAGGACTGTGGCACTAATCTTTAAGTATAAATATAATTTGTCATCCTCACTTTCTTCAATCCTAAGTTCGTAAATGTTGACTCAAGTTCTTCAAACCATCTACTCTTTTACTGATGCAATACATCCAGGGCTTTATGCAAATACCATGCGAGTCCTCCTGTAATGCTGAAACCAGGACATGGTTGAAGATAAATGTCTTGTATATATCTGGACAGGTATGAACACCTAATGTCTAAATGGCAGTTACCCATCCATAACATTCAACTAGAAGGACAAAAAGAAGGTATTATGGTGAGACGTTTTCGAAGAAATCAAAACCTTTCTTCTGTTTGTTTCCTTGTGTGACTAATCTTGCATGGTATTGAACTGTCTTTCATTTGGAGTCTTGTTTCAAAGCATAAACCAATCTGGATACAAATGACTTTCCTGTCCACGGGTTTTTTGACTTGCGTGGTGACTTTCCTTTCTTTTAAGGTTTTCATCTCTACCTCCATAGCTTTCCGCCATTCTTTGCCAATAGTCAGTTCAAGAGGTCTTCTGCCCATAAGGTTCCTCTAATTTATTAGACTGGACAGAGGTTTCTTCTTCTAAGGCAAACCCTAGATTTTCCTCTACGTTTTCTTTGAAACAATGATACAATGCATCTGATGTTGCATACAATTGGTTGTCTTTCAAAGTACAGGTCTTTTTGGTGTGTTAACACAAGAATGTGCAACTCTATTCTTCATATGAGCTGCGGTGAGAATAACCTTGGCCCTCCACTCTCCTAATAACTTTTCAGAAATCAGTAAAGTTCTAACAGTAGGCAAGAAGGTCCTGTTGAAACTTTCAGTTACTCCGTTCATTTTGTGACTGTAGAAATTAGTCCTCTTCACACTTATGCCTAGACAGGTTCTTTGACATAATTGGCAGAAAATTACATCCCGTTCTATGTACAGAATCACTTGAGTTTTCTTCCTTTTTCTCTTCCAGGTTGTGATAAGAAAATTTTAAACTTGATAAACACTTCGTCATTCTTCCTTGTAAGGTAAATGAAGCATTTCCTTGAGTAATCATCAATACGTGAAATTTAATACTTGGCATAGCCCACTGAGGTAAAGAGCAATGGTCCCCATACTGCTGCGCGAAGCAAATCCAACAGCGCTTTAGCACTTCTTTCATCCGGGACACGTTTTCTTCAAGTTGACTACTCTATTTTGCATCCTTCAAATATAGACTTATCTGATGACAATGAGAAAATTTCTCTGACTTTTGTATCTTTTACAATCTTGCTTAGGGCTTGAAACCCCAAAACCTCCCATAGAGATGCTCTTTTATAAATGAGCGTCACTAATAAACTGTTCAACACCTACAAGTTTATTTCCGTGGGTTAGATAAAATCACAATAAAGTACTTCATGCTAAACATAACTTTGTACAGGCACTCTCCACAAATAATCAATAAAGTTTTTTGAATAAATAACACACGTATTAGATAATGCAAAGGAAACAGGTGTACATCTTTCCCCCACAAAGCCAATGGCAAGAAGTTCTTTGTAGTTCTTCCTTTCCTGTTTGGCTTCAAGGCCCACTTAGGTAAATATGGCAACAAATGCCGCATGGTATTTACATTTTTTGCACCCACTGTTCACGAATTATCAAAACCTGATAAGAAACATCACAAATAGTCATGCGGCAGGCAGGACCCAAACCTACAAGCAAGGTATTCCAGTATTTGTTGAAGGCTACCTCACAGTGCCCATGAGGTGACGGACAGTGCCTTGCTTCGATTGGCCAGCTTTCATTGCCGACTTCACTGCACAACACTTGACATTGGTGTAAGGTCCCGTAAGTAGCAGTAACGCTGGTCAAATTGCAAACAGAAGTTCTAGAATCCTGAAATTTGGACTGGAGATGTGTTCTTTCATGGCCGATCTAAAAAACTAAACCCTGAGAAAATTGGACTTGCTGTTACGAGTTCTTAATAAAAAACACTCATTGACCAAAATTTGTTAGCCGTCCCAGCATGATTCACTGACAGACACGCTACATCAGCATTGCTAATGCTGGAAATGTTATGATCAAGTTTATTCCCAAACCGCCAGTTTGGACATAATGAAACTCACTGTGGTGATGCATCTTGTTCCGTCAATTGATATAGCCTATCCCCAGGTCTGGCCTCAAGGTTTCAGTGGAGCGGATGGTTTAGTTCTTTGTATGAGCTAGCCAAAATAGTATTGCTTTCTGTTGCTCTTTATTCGTACTTATTTCATTTTTATCTCACACTGTTTAGGCACATCTGTTGTTCTTTAACCGTATATTTTGCCTATATTGTTCTTTACGGACAGTGCGGTCACCCCTTTTGCTGCCCATTCTACTTTCTACAAGTTATTTATCTCTAGCTCTTCAGCTGTGTACTACTTTGATATTCCAATAGGGCTATATTTGTAAAGTGTGGAGGATATAACCAATATGTTGACTTGGCCTTCCTTTAACAGTTGTACGATAAAATACTAGCAAATGACTGTTTTGTCTTATTGATTCAGAACCATCTTGCATGTGTATTCTTTCCTAGTGTTATGTGTTCGTTCGAGGACGAATTTTCAGCTTTCAGAATAGTATAAATAACAGCGACTGTTATTCAGACAAATATCTTTTTCTCTGAAGAAAATGCATACCACTGTTCCACGCCTTTCCGTTTTTTCCATTGAAATGAATTTATTTAAAAGAATTTATATAAAGATAGCAGTATTTTCTTTCAAAATATTAAAATTAATATAAACTTAATCAGCACATCTTAAACAAATAGTTTACCCTAAATGAGAGCGGTATTACCTGAACATCGTAAGACATGAAGTTAAGAACTCCAATATAACTGTACTGATACAAGAAATAGTCCACGGGATATGAAGAATGTGAACTGTAGTACACCTACATGAAAAAGAGGTTTACATAAATAATTTTCAAGAAAAACGTAATTTTTACATTTAATGGACGAAATTTCACAAACGAATGAAGCTTTCTTTAAAGAAAACTCATTGCAGCCCTCTTTAGCCAATATTTTGCTGATCAAAGTAATTACCATTTTTGTCATTTTTTTCTAGCAGCCGTTTTGATGCCATTATTCTGTTGCGCAGCTTTCACGCTGTTTGTCATAATCCATAATAGGATGGAGTGTACACAATTTTTTTTTTTTGTAATTTGTCATTGGTAAGTTGTGCAAAAGTTGTTCTTGGGCATCACTATCACACACAACAAAGTTCGTCACTCTGGTGATGTCTTGCGGTGCCTCAAGGGCATTCAAGTTTAACATTGTATGGCAACGGGCGGAATGGTGAAAGAGGCAAAAATGATTGATCTGACTGGTTTTTAGAATTAGTTGTCACATTATTTAATTTGAAACAGAGTCAAAGAAGGGTAGCCGTAATTGCCCCCAAAAATTCTGCTCGCTAATCTATGTAGTAGTAATCGCCAAAATTGCTCAAAAAGCCTATTTTAGCCTCCTATCAATGCTGAATTATTCCCAGTTTTCAAGAAAAAATAAAATTCTGTAATTATGGCATGCTGACGTAGTTTCTGAGAGAATCGAGTGAGATATTTTAAAAAATTAGATTTAAAAACAGTAACATCATCATTTTTGCCGTTTTCGTCATTCCACTCATTTCCCTACAATGTTAAACAATGAGGCCCTTGGGGCACCTCAAGGTATGAACCCATAGTATTGAATTTTTTTGTGTGTGGTAGTGATGCCCAAGACTAACTTTTCCTGCCAATGAGAAATTCCAAAAAAGGTTCCTACACTCCACCCTAATCCATAAGAGACCCATTGTCATGATGGGGATCATCCTGCAAGTGATACAGTTGTTGCTTAATCAATACTTAGTGAAGCTAAGTGTGGGAATTTTCAACCCGTATTAAAAACCATAAATTGAGCAGAAGCTGATGACTCCAAATTTAAAATATTCGAATAGTGGCTCTCTCATTAGAGTCAAATACCAGAATTCCCTAATTGCAAGGATTCAAATGATAGTAGTTTAATTATTCCATGCTTTGGCAATCTGGCATTTTATTAAAATAAGTAGGCATTCATCATTTCGTATTCCAGTCATATTCGAATTTAAATATTGCCTTGCAATATAATATTTATTGTGACCTGAAGACGAAACACTAGGAATTATTCCTAATCTACTTAATATTGTCTCACTACACAAGAAAGCATTCCATACATAGTGAAAGAATGCCGCTAAAAATACTAACCTTTTGAAACTCAGTTCCACACAGAGGTGGTAACGAGTTGGCAAGGGCGTCAACGTAACGTACGGGTAAAGACCTTTTTCCTAAATTAAAAACATGAACATTTGCTAGTATAAATAGACCATTGGTAAATATCCAGTTATGCTTCGAAAAAAGGAAAAGGGAAAACGAATTACACCATTGTACACAACGACAAAAATTCAACTTTCGAAACAGCGAAGTGTACCACATTTTCTAAAATGTTTTCGACTTCATCCAGTGAGACTTTCTTATTGAAACAAGACCTTCATCGAAGGGCTGTATGGATGTGATTCTATGAGGTTTTCATTGCCCTCTAACAATTCAAACTATGTCACAACCCTTGCATGCTTTAAAATGGAAAGTTTTTCACTATACAAATACGATGTATATTATTTTCTATGCAATTACACCTTTTACTTTAAACACGTACGTTTTAATGAAGGTTAAACCTAACTATACTTTAATCATGGTTACCTTGGTGTAGAACGCAAAATAACGGTCCTGAGCGTTACATTGTTTGTACTGTTTGATTTCATTTCAGTAATGATTTAAAGTATTCTTGGGATTTTGGGCAGAAACGTTGGTAAAAATTATATTTGATATATTATATACATCCTACTTTATGGTAACAACTAACCTATTTAATATTTATGTTAGCTTTAGCCCGGTTTGACTTCGTAAGCAGACTATTTCGATGCTATTTTGCATCAGCAGATGACGTTTAGAGTGATAGTAGAATAACTAACCAGAACGCTCACCGTGAATGTTAATTAAGGTTCCCGCGAGTAAGCACAGCTGTGTTATCAGAGTATTCAGCTGCCAGCAAAATGGCTGGATCGACTACAATAACCGATTATGGTACACATGGGACTTAAAAAATTGTTATAAAGTCGTGTAGTGAAGCGAAAAGGTCGAATAAATATGGTGTAATGCAACTTTAAATTTCAGTGTAGAAATTAAGCAATTCAGTAACTGGCGCACTTTAGGTTTCATATCTTGGTTTATTATGAACTCTACCTTAATACTTCCCAGCATATTATTAGCAAGATTTACTGAAGAGAAAAAATAATCTAATTTAGTGTAAGCAAGCAATAACAAATAATTATGTATTACCAAAGTCTAAATTCTCACAAGAACCCTCGTACAATCGAACAATGTAGTCTTCTCCACGTTTACCGTCGAATTCTCCGTACCAACTGCTTGTCTTCCCAAGCTAAATGAAAAAAGAACAAACGAATTGAAACATACTTTTTTTAACATTGTTAGTTACTTAATAGCTATGTTTGGTGATGCTCAATAACAGAAAAAGTTGAAAAAATCAGGCAGTTCTACAACTAATCTGAAAAATGTATGACGAAATTTACAAAAGCATCATTTGATTATTGCATTTGAGAGCGTTATTTAAAACGAAAGAATTTTTGTTTTTGAAAGAAATTTGAAAATACAGCACTATAAGGGAAGCATTGACAATTTTAGGCCAAGTCAGAATTTAACCCACCAAATATACAACGTAAGCAAACAATTAGAAAAAATCTACATGCCATTTTTTGTTGTATTCAAAAAAGTATTAAAAAGTAAGGAAATAACAATTCTAAAACATAAAACGAAATATAAGCCGATTTCCGCTTCAAAATCAAATTCATTTGCAGTAGGTTAGTTCCTGGAAGAATTAAATAACTTCTTCAGTTTGCAATGGTGTAGAAAGTATAAGATGGTTGCAGCCATATAGCAAAATTCATAATATCCTAAAACTGGCCGTTACGAAAAAACGAGCAGCTGTTCTTACAGTGCTACTGTTCTTTTTCTACGAGCAACATAACGTAAATAGGTTTGCATCTGTATTTAGTTAAAATTATATTGTAAAATCGTACTATTCAACAAGAATCTACAGAATGATATCTTTAATGGCATGTAGATTTTTTTAAATGAACTACAAAAATCATACTGCAGGGAATCGAACGCACGACCTTTGAAACCAAAGACCGAGGTCGTACAGCTGAGCCATTCTGTCACGACCATTCAGTATGGCTCAGCGGTAGGACCTCGGTCTTTGGTTTCAAAGGTCGTGGGTTCGATTTCCCCGTCAGGCAGTCTGACATATAAGTCCAAAAGGCAACGTAAATACGTTTGCATCCCTATTTAGTTAACCGACCTCGAGCCCATTGGCTTTCCTTCCTGTTTAATAATATAGTTTTGACACTTAGCTTAACAACAGTTTTAAGTACGAAGTATAACAGACTGAAGGTACACAGTAGGCTAAAGCGGATAATCGGAGAATAGTTTGCAATTTAAAATTATTTATTTGATGGTCGTGGTTTGTCAGGAAGTTCGTTGTGAATGATGCTAACTAACCCGGACAGTTGACTGATGTGTTGAATTAACAAAAAATTGGCCCAACATTCCCAAAGCTGATAAATCTGTGTACGATGTTTTCTGTATGTATCACTATATTCAGAGATTGCTGATTTATGTGTGGTGTTTTTAATAAGTGTCTTCACGCCTCTCCTATAATTGCCTTAAGAGCATGTAAAGAGGAATGAACGGCAGTAAGATTATTAGTTTACCTTAATCCATTGCCTTACTACGTTCCATTCTTCTTTGATGATTTTGTTGTGTTTAATGATTTGATTTGTTACTTACCTTTAGCAATTATCAGCTGTTAACACTTCATCTAATATAAACATCCACGTTGTCCATGTGTAATCTCTCAGTAATTGGCGTGAAATGGTTAAAACCAAACTAAAAAACTTAAATTAAATCATCTTGCATTTTTTATAATTTTGTGTATTTTTTATCGAACATAAATGCTTACAATATGCTCTTAGATGTAAACCTATTTCCGTAGCTGCAGGGCTTATGTGTAAGACTACCTGAGCAGGAAACTGGACCGTCACCCTTTTAGGATCAAAGGCAGAAGCCCTACTGATAGCTATCCGGTTTTTTTGTAAGAATATAATTATTAGTTTTCTTACCTTGCTACAGTTGGAATTCTTGTGAAAATTAACATTACGGCTAACTATATCTGCTTACCCCAGAATTCATTTATATTCAAGAACAGATACTTATTATCACTGAGTAAAGAGAAGACACAGTTATTTTTTTGGAGCCAGTGTAACTGAATAACGATATTAAATATATTTTTAAAAAATCTACTCCTGACAGTGAAGGTAGACCACAAGATCATCACACATAGACACAATTGAATTTTCGACATTTTTTTTGCCTAGGTCATAATAAAACATCAAAAGAGGTAATTTAAAAGCCCATAATAGGGTCAGTTCCCTTCATTCCAGTCGCCATCTTGGATATACGGCGGTTGGAGGGCATAGAACTGACTTTTGGGCTTATGGGCTTTTTATTACATCTTTTCATGATTTATCGTGACCAAGGCAAAAAAGAAATCTTGTCGAAAATTAAATCGTGTTTGTCGGTGATGATCTTGTGGTCTAAATTTGCTGTCAGGAGCGGATTTTGTTTTACTGTGAACCTACTTCGCCACAAATTAATTGAAGTTTTAACTATATTTGTATTGATCATCATGAGCATGTTAACTAGTCGCTTGACTTGCCAAAATCTAATAAAGCAGGATTGCTTCTTTATAATATCTACTTTTTAGTATTCATAAATATTATGTTAACGTTTTGTTTACAGTTTATTGCTTGGAATCACAACGAAGGGTAACAAAATGACTGTGATAAAACGTTCATGCAAAAATGTACAGGTTTCGTTCATGCAACTTATAAGACAATAACATAGACGAACTTACTTGAGGATTTTCCCACAAATAGGTAACATTAACCCCGGGCAAAACAAGTAAGTCAAAAATATTCTCTTCGCAAGATGTTGATGTATTGCTTAAGTTTGAAAATTGTTGTTGTTGGAATTGGTCAACCACTTGGTTTCCAGGACAAAACGTAATTGAAGGTGGGACCAAAGTTTCATTGACTGATATTTCAACATTATTTCTAATTGGATGATGAAGAAAATTTATAATTCTCATGACATTTACAATTCCAAACAAAATAAGTACAAGTACGAGAAATATAGTTCTTAAAACAGCAGTTCTGTTTTTTAGCTCTTCCTTATTGCTATTCAACAATTTCCACTTATTGTATGTTTTCATTACGATGCAGAACAATGGATCATTTGGAGATATGTTCGGTCGCTTTTTTTCTCTCGTTAACATGGAAAAAATTACTTCAAATACAGTCAACACAGAAAATCCCAGATACATCCCTGACGCTCCACCGACGTCACTAAGAATTTGGATGACGTCGTACAAGAACCTCTCAGAAAGATGAGTTTCATAAGGATCAAAAAAGTCAAACGTGAAATTGAAATAGCTGGTATTCAGATCAGATGAAAAACTACGGTGTATGAATTTCTTCACTTCACATTTACGGGTACATGGACAGTTCAGGGTCTTATGTCCCATCATTGCCGAGTACTGAAAGCTGAATTGTCGCCTTGCATTTAATGATACGTTGCATGTGGGCAAATTAACTTCTTTAGGATGATATGGGAACCTGTAAGACAGATAAAAATGTTTAATTGGTGTGCTACAAGAAGATTGCATTCGAGCATTGAAGTGGCTGGAATGCAACAGGCTTCACACAAAGGAATACAATTATTCCTCGAAATTTCCCACAGCTCAGCGCTTTAAAATTAATATATTGTAAGTTGTTACAACATCCTGGCTGACCTGAGCCTCGTCTGAAGTTTACAGAAAGGGCGACCCAGGCAAATACTCTGCAAGTCTGTGCCAGAGTTTTTTTTATGTAGAAGTGGCACTTGATATTTGTAGCAGCAAAAAGTAGTGGACATTATATAAATACATTGTGGAAATATATCTGTGAGGTTCTTTTTAAAAACCCTGAAGAATTTGGTTCATTCTGTATTATAAAATTTGACCAAAATAAGTGTTGAAATCCGTCATATGTTGAAACAAGGTCTCTAATCAGCCCAAAACTTCTGTTTCAAAATTAAACTCTATACTCTCCTGATAATGCATGCTCACAATTATTGTGGAGTTGTGAGAAGTAGCATTCACCAGTTCACGCCTTCATAAAAATGTGCAGGTTTTGCAGGTGCCAATGACCTAATGGACCCTTAAAATGTTAAGTAAAACCCAAAGTTAGTTTATGAATATTTTAACCGTATCAAGAACAAGTACAAAATGAACACTGTTTTGATAGTAGCAAAAAAATAGAGAACAGCTTTACGTATGCATGCTGATTACCTGCAATAACTTGTATTGAGAAAGAAATTTGTGTAGCACTCTTCAATGCATTTAGTTGATTTTTCATTTGAAATGCATCGATGGTTTGGCCGATCTAAAAAACTAATCTACAACAAGAAAATCAAAAGGCTGAATTGCAGTGTTTGGATTTACACATTAATATTTTGTATTTTAAATATCACAAGTAAATCCGATGCACAGATTTGAAAATGAACAATTATTGTTTTTGCTCTACAGTGGCATTAAACAATGCAACCCAACCATGATAATTTGAGGCGTTTTTGGATATTGCTGGCTGCCATGAAAATTTAAACTACTGACGCGAGATAGTAAAGAATTTGAAGGCCATCATTAAACAACCGAATTAAAACAGGCGCAAACCATTTTTCCGTTTACTAATTTATCACTAATCAAGTCGATTTGACTTTCTGTCCTGTTTATTAAGCAACTAAAACGCAACTACACAGCATATGTAGTCTACTGAAAATCCTAAATGATTAATTATCTAAGTATTCGGGATGGGATACAGAGTTTGCCATAGTTTGACGGTGTCATGGTTTGACGTTCCATACTTTAAAACACAGCTCCATAAATCGTTCACATTGCAAGACTCATTACATTTCACGTTTGTGGTATTGAAAGAAAAAGCCCGCACCGTTACCTTGGCTGGCGTAAGTATGGTTTAGTACGGAAATATGGCGTTTTTGTAAAATATTAACTACAACACAAAACATTTAAATCGCAATTCACCATTTACTCTCCTGATAATGCATAATTTTCGCCAGAGCCTACTCGTCAAATGTTAGTTTTGTGACCATGACGATTCGTATGAAAAAGTGATAGTCACTTAAGTTTGGCCAACAAATGTCAAATTGAAATAATGCATATCGTTAATGACCTTTGTTTATTAACAGTAAGTAAAGGATTGCTAGATTATCTACGACAACCAGCAACATTTAACTTTTTGATTTTTTTTTGCTGTGCTAATGATTGTGTTGATGCAAAATATTTGCTCTTGTGAGCTGCTAAATATTTTACTCTTTATGTAGCGATAATTAAAAGAAATGCACAATGTAAAGTCCGTGTAATAAATTATGTGTAGTGATAGGCTGTCACCAAAAGTAAGGAAATAGTAAATTTCTACAATCTTTTAAGGTTGAAAAATAAACGTCATGACGTTTCATGGCGTTTCAAACGTCATGTACGAGATTACATAAATATAAAAGGATTTCTGAAATCGAGTTTATGTGATTGAAAGGTTTGAACATTAATCAGATGAGCTAGCAAGATTTCTTCCTCAATGGTTGATCCATTCTAAAAACCTGTAATTCTGATTTTATTGAACTGACAAATTTTATCTGTTGCTGCTCTAATTAACAGTAACTTTATTAATATTGTGTTCTTCATACTGTCTGTTCTCTTTAAAAAAAATAATTTAGTACTATTTATTTTTAATAACATAGTTTAAAATTTCGTTCAAGATGTGGATGGTAATGGGACACAGGAAGTAGAACCGTTGGTGGGGAAGGGCTCAATTTGACAATTCCTTAAAACTGCTTATGTCTTCATTCTCGTTTGCTAAACGTTGATAATTCTTTTAATTACCTTTATTACTGATAGTGATGCAGAAAAGTTCCTGTCATTGAGTTGATACATCTTGCCAGCATATGGTACGTCTCCTTGGTCATGAATCCAAATCTGAAAACAAAAGAGAATTTTCTTCCTCTTTTTTTTTACGAATTCATTTTATTACAGGTTTCATGAAATTCTTTACTCTTTTAAGCATTTAGACCTATACTTGCTTAAACCATAAAAAATGGCACATCTTTACTTTAGTTTGCTTTCAACTGTTTCTCTTGTTCGTTAATTTTCACCTGGACTGTTGAAGGAATGTCACTGAAACATGTTACGGAAACATGAGTCACCTTCTATTGTGCGACACGGATAATCTTTAGCATGAGGTGTGAAAACAAACTCTTTACATTCATTTGACACCAGCAACTCTCCTAGGAATTATTTTTTGTATAGTGAACATAACAAGAAAATATTAGGGACGTTTAAAGACGAGACAGATGGAGAAGCTATTTCTTAATTTCTTAATGTGCAATGGAAAATGTATTCGTTCCAGTGTGGTGGAAATGTGAAGAAATGTTGGAAAGGGCAAAGACCAGAAAACAATTAGATTCTTCAAACCCGATTATATTACTATAATACAGAGCAAATTTGGTCTTGCTTGTTTCGATACGAAAAGATAGGTAATGTCTGATGGATTAGAAACGTTGCGTTACTTTCATTACTATGCCTTTAAGTCTTTATAAATTTCATTTGTAAATAAATACGAACAGATGTGAGAGGTTGACTGATCCTGTATATTTTGTACATATAGGCGAATGAATAAACACATTAAGGAAGTTGTGTCTAGATTCAAATTATTTGCATGGAATTGAATAAGTGGTTTCCCATTAAGACCTAATGGATTTGGATGAGACGGTTGACTGGGCTCAGGTTATGTTTATTCAACTAACAGCTGCACCATCAAGGGATTTAGGAAGGAAGGACTGGCATGAGGTTCCATCAGTTTAGTACACGAGTCGATATGGTTGAAAATAGCTGTTTGAAGACAACACAACGTACTTGACAAACCCAACACATTTTACACAGATTCGAAACGAATCCAACGTGTTTCTATGAACTACTTCACGATGCTCTTATGTCACTTCGAACCCTGTCTTTGGTTACAGGCATGTGCTCCTATTTAGTACCAGCGTGCTTTGCTACACAGATGTTCCTCCACTACAAGACTTGAAAGCTCGAGTGAAGGGGATGTGACATCACGTTAACGGAAATGATATCATCAGGAAATGCTACTTTTGAAAAATCAAATAAAAAAGCCCAGACCAACAATCTGGAGTAGAGTACTTTTAGATAGCTGAAAATAATTTTGTGACTATTTTGAGGTATTAGGCGATTCTTCTTCGGGTAAAATTACATTTCAAATGTGGTAATAGACCGGTAATGTTATGTGACTGGCACTGATATGTGACTGGCAATGACTGTATTTGCACTACATTTACACTCATTTGTACAAATTCGTAGTGCATTTGAACTACGTGTGTGTAGGGCATTTGCGTACATTAGCAATGCACCTGTAGTTCATTTGAACTGCATTTGTAGTGCCATTGTGCAAATTGGTAGTACCTTTGTATGCACTTGCTTCATCTGTATTGTAGTTGTAGATAATATTAAAAAAAGATACTAAAATGACGGTGCTGAACCGAAACTCAAAGGCACCCACCTCCTCCCCCCCACCCCGGATAAAACCTGCAAAGCGTTAAGTCGAGTCTTAAAACTATTCATTGAGGAAGCAGAGACAACATGTTCAGGTAGGCTGTTCCGTGGGAGCACCACACCCTCAGTAAAAAAAGCAAAAGAGGCTGTTGCGTACCAATTTAGACGGAACTAGTGCATTTGTTCTACATTTATACGCATTTGTACCCATTGGCAGGGTAATTGTACTGCATTTGAATGAATTTTTACGGATTAGAAGTTGCATATGTACATTAACGCATCTGTAGTTCATTTGAAATGCATTTACAGGCATTTGTACAAATTCATTGTGCATTTGTTTTGCTTTTTGTGTGGATTTGTATGCATATATAATGCATCTGTACTGCATTTGTATTGTGTCTACATGCTTTTGTATGCATTAGTAGTTTGCACCTAATTTTCTTTGTACGTATTTCTATGCATTTGTACTGCGTTTGTATTGCATTTGTATGCTTTTGTAGCGTATTTGTATTCTTCTGTGGTGCATTTGTACCTCATTTGTATGCATCTGTAGTAGATTTTTAATAATCTGTAGTGCATTCATATAGCATTTATGCACAGAGGAAAGCAAAATGTTACAGCCATTAACA
Organism: Lithobius niger; assembly: GCA_023313725.1. Lineage (NCBI taxonomy): Eukaryota > Metazoa > Arthropoda > Chilopoda > Lithobiomorpha > Lithobiidae > Lithobius > Lithobius niger. The sequence continues at coordinate 199,473 of JAHWFP010165330.1, read as the reverse complement.
ATGGTTTAAGGCAACAATTATGACTGAATCTATTGTTTAATCAAAATAAATTACATAGCCAACAATATAACCTAGGAATAAATCTGCAGCCTCAGAACAAGGTCAAAGCAACGATATAATTCTAAATTTATCTTCTTGTAGAATTTTATTGATAGCAGCAAAAATAGGAAAATATTTTTTACATAGATTCCAACAAGTCTGCAGGGAAATTTGTTAATAGTTAATCAAGCATGCGAAAACTAACTAATACTATCATTTAAATAACGCCTGGCTTTTTATTCAGTTCAAAATCAGTTAGATATCAACAAAAAAAAGCAAATCATTCCTAATATCATCGTAGCTATTTGAGTTATGCTGTGTAACAATTTCTCCCAGGTTTTATTAACATCTCTGTAATGTGTGGCACAGTGGCTAACTGAGTGAGATTGGAGTTAATGGCCTAGCAGTCGACGTGCCATTAAAATTCAATCCCCTCCCCACGATATTTATTTATTTATATTAGTGTATAATCTATTAGCTTCTAGTAACGCAATCACTCGTACTGTCATTGAAGCAATAAACTGCTGACTTAATTCGTTGTCCGCTGCAACAATGTTCCGTTCTTCCAAGATGACTTGTCAGTTCTGCACTTTTTGCCAGTATGCCTCTAGCATTTAAAGTTTTTGTATGTGTGCCAAAATCATGCCCAATAATTTTGGTTGCCAACGAAG
>JAHWFP010165330.1:178902-189188 GCA_023313725.1 Lithobius niger | reverse complement strand
CCCAGATCACTTGCATAGCGCCTTAATCGCTATGGCCACATCCTCCACTGGCATAAAGATAACTCACTGAACCCGTTATTAAGGTCACAACCATGACCAGGACTCCACTCGACCGAAATTTGGTCGGTCATAAACAATGAAGAGGGAAGACAAATCATACACTCATAAGGCTCAATAAAGCAGAAATAAACAGACATAAATTGCTGTAAATAATATAAAGAAAACAGGAAATTAGCCAATAGCGAAAATCATATACTAGAAACAACGTAGTTCGTTTTCGCTATTAGCTACTTTCCAATTTTCCTTAATATTATTTACACTTCCCTCTCCATTGCCAATGGCCGAGCAAATTTCGGTCGAATGGAGTCTTGGTCATGTTGTGCCCTTAATAACGGGTTCAGTGAGTTTTCTTTATCCCAGGGGAAGATGTGGCCATAGCAATAAGGTGCTACGCAAGTGATCTGGGGACGAACTGGGTAGCTGGTTCGAATCCGGGTCATGCCACTCCGACAAAGGGTAAGTCTTAAAGGTAGCTTACTGAACTACGTTGTTTCTAGTCTATAATTTTCACTGATTGGCTAATTTCCAATTTTCCCTCATATTATTTACAGCGATTTATGTCTATTTATTTCCTATTTGGGGGGGGGGGGGACTGAGGCTCGACAACTTGGGCATTATCGCCAAGCTCAGTCACAGTGCAGTGGTCCGGGTTGCCACTGCACCACACATTACACAGAGATGTTATTCAAACCCCTAATCTAAATCTTGTCATACATCTGTACCTCCTTCAAAAATTGAAAAACACCGGACAGGAGGACAGACTTATCACCCAATTGACGCGCAATGTCATACGGAAGATGGAAACGACGACGAACACCATCAAGATGGTGACAATCAACAAGGAAGTGCCGGACCGTAAGTGGCCGTCGACACCAAGAACATTCAGGAGGGTCAACCCCCCGCAAAAGGAAACAGTGAGTAAGTCGAGTGTGACCAACGCGCAAACGGGCCATCACCACCTCCTCACGGTGACTGCGGCGACACGCTGAGTGTCATTCCTCAACAGTGCATTTAATAGCACGTAACTTATTACCGACTTGACTGTCCCACAAGGCTTGCCAAAAAGCGTGTAACCTCAGACGCAGAGTTGGAAAGGCGTCTGAGGGAACAAGGCTGAGATCCCTACCGAGAGGGCCAGAAAGGGCCCCTTTCGCAGCAGAATCAGCTTGCTCATTCCCTGCTATCCCAACATGGTCCGGGATCCAGCAGAAAAGCACGGTTTTCCGCTGGCCAGGCAAGCGGGAAAGCAAAGCTTGGACACGTTATTTGGGACAGCTTATTTTAGCAGTTATGCTGACCTCTGTCATTACGTCAAAATTTAATTATCTTTTATTTTTCATAGGTTCCACTTTCCAAATAACTATCAGCAGAAACATTAATAGCAAAAATCTAAACGCTAACAACTAAAAAAATAAAGGGAGCTGTCGGCCTTTAATTACTTATGATGTTGTAAATGATGAATATAGGTATAAAATAGAGATGTTGGTACGACGTACTCTTTCAAGCTTCGATGCTACTCTAGAGTGCGATCTTGAACAATGATGCCAAGGCGGCAGTTCTCACGTACTTGCTTTGTTGACGTTTGTGTCACTATAAAAATAATTCTTGGTTTTGTAAATTTACCTTCTGCTGGAGCAGTACGTAAAACGTAAAGTTTGCAGAAGCAAACGAACTGCATCGATTGTATTTTAAAAACAATCGAAGTTAACACTAGGTAAAATAATACTAATAATAATAAAAACTTCGTTGCAGGAGCAACAGGAAAGGCAAGGGCCCTAGCGGGTCTCTGATAGCCAACCTAAAAGGCATAACATTACTGTAGAAATGTAAACAAGAGGACGTGATGGAGAGGTTGTAGTGCAGGATGAAAAGTAAAATTCTGTTTGTAAAATGTGAATAAATTTTAAGCTTGGTCGTCAAACATTAAAAATGTAGGAATAATGAAAAACTAATGAACAAGTTGGGACAACAAGACCCAGAATTAGAGTTCCCGTTGGTGACGCTGCAAGAGTCTTTCCAGATTCACTTCGGTTAGAAGCCTGTGAAAGCCCTGGAAACAACCGACTCCAGATGTGAGTCCGTACCTAAAACACTCGCTCCGAGAAGAAACTTCTTCTACAATTCAAGCGTGCCGGCGACGGTGCGAGCTTGAACGAGTGACCTCTTGTAAAATTCACATGATTGAGCTCGAAGAACGGTAGTTCCAATGGCAGAAATCCATGCACTATTTTAAAGTTCAAGACAAGGTCGATCCGCAGTCGCCGCAGCTCGAGTAATTCAATTCCAATTAGCAATTCCATGACGCTCAATGTATGGGACATTTTTTAGGCCCAGCAGGGACTTCGTGAATTTCCGTAGGACCGACTCTATACGGTTGATGTCCAGTAGTAGTGACGAGAACCAAACCGGGCTGGCATACTCCAAAATTGGGCGCACAAACACCCTGAATGCCCACAACCGAAGCTTAAAGATTACCATTGGAAAAACAACGATTAACTACGGCCATACGTTTGAAAGCTGTAGCAGCAATTTTTGTGTAGTGTAGACTAAATTTCAAATCTGCACAAAACCAAACACCAAGGTCTATCACCTCGTCAACCTACGGAAGAGATTGTCCATCCAAAAAAATAGGTTGTACTAAGATTAGTTGGTCCAACATGCAATGAGTGGCACTTAGAAATTGAAATAGGAAGTTGCCAAGTAGCAGCCAAATTTTTGACCTAGTTAATTTCACCTGATAAAAGTCTGCAACCAGCTGTTAATTATAGCGGAATCCAGTTTCAGATCATCCGTGAACTTCGACTGGCTGACATTTGCACAATTTCCAGTTAGATCACTTAAGTAGATCACAAAAAGGAGTGGGCCCAGAACTGAGCACTGTGAAACTCCGCTAAAAATTTTTTGTTCCATTGAAGTTGAATCTCCAACCAAAACTCCGTGTCCTGCCACTGATTAATACATTGATCCACTTTAAAAGTTTGCCGCCGAAGCCAGATTGTCCAAGTTTAAACAAAAGCTTTGAGTGTACTACCGACCCAAAAGCCTTACAAAAGTCGAAATAAACAACATTGGTGGGCACCCCGATATCCATGGCAGCTGTCCACCTGTCCAAACACAATAGGAATTGAAGGGTGGTTGAACGGCCTGGCATAAATCCAAATTGATCACCACAGATTAGATCAATAGATTTAGCAAATGTCAGAATACAGTCACGTAGAATGGTCTCCATAATCTTACATGGGACGACCGTGAGAGCAATTGGTCTGTAGTTCCCAGGTTCAGCGTGGTCTCCCTTCTTAAATATCGGAATTACCATGGCAGTCTTCCAAATGCAGGCAAAATGCCTTCATTGAAAGAAAGAGTGAATATAGTAGCCAATGGATAGCTGATTTTGTTACTTAACTGTTTGTAGAAATATGCCGAGTATCCATCCGGGCCCACGGCATGACTTGGTTTAATTTTATCAAGAGTTCGCTTAACAGAGTAGAAGGTAAAACTCACTTCCGGACTAGGATCGCCAGTAGTCATTATGTAGTCAGAAGGAGACGTTATAGTGCCATCGTCGACCTGTCCATTTGCAACGAACAGCTGGTTTAAAATTTCTGCCTTCATGCTATTTTGGGTGATAAAATCGCCAGCGTGCGTTAGTGGAGGAAACTCTCTTGAGAGGCGTGTTTTTTCGCGATATAAGCTAAAAAGGGCAGAAAGAGTCCCCTCTCTGATTGCATTTGAAATATATGTTCGATGCCATTCTGCGACTGTGGAAGCATACATTCTACGACATGTATTATACCATTGAAGCTTATCTGCAGTTAGCGAATTCTTATAGCTTCGCTATAATTTTAGCTTACGATTACACAGGTTTGACAAATTTCTAGACAGTTTTACTTTATGGTTGTTTTTTTTTTCTTTTTAGAAAAGATTTGCATTCTTCCTCCTGAAGAATTTCGAAGAAAATATCCCAAGCATGGTTTGCAGAACTGCAATTATCAACTAAAAGCTCCTTCCAATTAATCTCAGCCAGACTGGCACGCAATTTATCGAAATTAATCGATTGGGATCGAGAAATTCCCCCTACAGGGTTCGAAAAGGTAGAATGCACTCCGAATGAAACCATACGGTATTCAGTAGTACCTAAATGGTCTATTACCTTGGTATCAACCACGAGACGGTCATTATCTGTGAGTATAATGTCCAAAATATTATCACCGCGTGTTGGTGCTTTAACCAGTTGGCACAAACCAAGCTCGACAACCAAATCGAGGAAAATACGGTGCGTTCTGTCGCGAGCGTGCAACAATTCCCAATCCATTGTTGAAAGGTTCAGGTCACCCACAATGATGTTAGAGTGAAGAGGATTCAGATTGGATTTGACAAAAGCATCCACACTGTTAACATCCTGTTCGACTTAGCTGTTGGGAGGATAGCATACAATGAAATATAATTCTAAAGCTGGCATCAAGACGCAAAGTGCCTCTGATGTGTCAGACTCGCGTGTTTTTAACACATTCAAACCGTGTCTGTAAGCTATCATGATACCTCCCCCATGCGAACAGCGATCAGAGTGAAGTAAATAATATGAAAAGGAACCTGTAATCATGGAATCAGTATGACTGGGGTCAAGCCATGTTTCCACAACAAAAAACATATCATAATTATCAGTTGCAAGGATTGCCCAAAAACTCCCAATATTTTTAACAAGACTACGTGCATTTATCAATATGCTGTGCAGATGGGATATGGAGTAAGAAGGGATGGGTGAATGGGAATTCCCAGTTAAAAGTTTCAGTTTCCCTGGTTGAAGTAACCTTCGTCAATAACTCTTTGTAGTGTTGATTTTCCCCTCTTGGCTTAGGTGTGGGCCATCCCGGGAAAGAAACGTGCGATCGGAACAAAGGTCGTGATCCATAGAGACAAAGTTGTAGCCCAATGCAACAAGATAAACAAGAAAATGTAGTAGTATGGAAATATGATGTTGCTAAAGACAGACACCCACTCAAGTAAAACTCATCTTGTAGGATGACTGCCCCTCCAGTAAACCTTCCCCCACTTCGGTTAACCTCCCCCCGCTTCGGTAAACCACCCTCCTCCAGTAAATTTATCCCCTCCTCTTCAGTAAACCCCACCCTTCTCCAGTAAACTTACCCACCTGTGTAGGTTTTCTTGATTGACGTCATAGGAGTGAGTCAAGGTTTACCAAAGCACCCGAAAACGATGTCAAGGTTAACTGGAGTGCCGTTATGGATTACAGATGCAATTGGAAGTAACGTAAGGTTTTTTGAGATTTTCTTGAATAATGTCAAGGTTTACTGGAGTGACGTCAAAGATGGTTTTCTTGATTCACTTCACGGTTTACCGAAGCAACCGGAAGGGACAGCATGGCTTGTGAGATTTTCTTGAATGAAATCCCAAGTACAATTAGATGATTGGGCCAACGTTAGCCAACGGTAGGTAATGTTGACGACACGTTGGTAATGGTTTTACCATGTTGGTCAAGTGTTGGCACAATGTCGGTGCATCTGCATTCTCACAGTAATCACATGGCCCACAGTAGGGCCTAACAAAGCCAGCCAACAAGTAGGCATCACACCGTTGCGCCAGCAAATTAATTTTACTACATCACCAACATGTTGACAGCCTTCGCTAGGCCAACGTAGGTATTTACAGCCCCTAGAACGTGTCGGTAGGCCTCTCCTGTGCCAACGTATTCCTTTACTGACTCACCAACACGTTGGTAATCCTTGCTTGGGCCTATACACATCTGTATATGCTCCACAATTGTGTTGGTCGTCCTTCATTGGTCCGACATACTTCTTTTTTTGGCTGCACGAATATGTTGGCGATCCTTCTTTGGGCCAAGGTATTTATTTATCTGCTCGACCAACATATTGGCAGTCCTCGGTTTAATGATTTTTCTTTTACTTTTCCGTCGATGTGTTGGCCGTACTTCGTTGGACCAACGTATTGATTTGTCTGCTCTAATAGTATGTTGGCAATCCTTCATTGAGCCAACGTATTTCTTTATCTGTTGTATCTGTACAATGGCCCTCCTTCGGTGGGCCACTGCATTTCTGTTTTTGCTCCACCAGTATCTTGGCCGTCCTTCGTTGGGCCAATGCACTTCTTTTTATGCTGTACCAATGTATTGTCCGTCCTTCATTGGCCCAACATATTTACTTTTTGGTCCACTAGTATGTTGGACCAAAAAGCCAGCATATTTTCTTTCAATTTCTACTACAATCTAGTGTTAGAAACAATGATTCAATGTAAATTCGGATTGTTATCCATAATGAATAGCCGCTTTCCGAGTTATTGGCCCAGAAGAAACAATGGTCTAACAATGCTTTTTTGAAAACTGCGGGCCTATAACTGCTCACACTTTTTAAATCATTGAAGTATCAGCAAAATATTAAGAAAAGGGTAATGCACGAAGTTAATGCCCGAAGTTAATGCCTGTGATTTTTTTTCAGAGAAATTTGTCTTTAGATGTTGATTTGTCAATGCTTCCTCAACGTTGGCATGATAGAGTCTTGCCAACTGATTTGATATCGTTCGCCCGGCGTTCACTAAATAGTGTCGGCAGGATTGGGTTATAAACACTGGCCAAACATTGAGCTTATTCGTTGGCTAAGACGTTGGCCAACGAGACAGAATAAGGTCGGTCCAACCGTTTAGTGCAAACAATGACCCAAATATTAACCATTGGCTATACAATGTTGGGCAAATTGTTGGCCAGCTAATGAATGTTACTTGGGATCAAGCTTTTCGTGTGTGACGTAATGGAAGGTTTTCTTGTGTAACGTCGAAGTTTCTTGGAGTAATGTGAGGTTTTCTTCACCGGTAAACCGACCCCTCGTCTCCAGTAAATTTTGCCTCTGGTTTTCAGGTTTACTGCAGTGACAACAGCGTTTACTTGAGAGGGGACGAAAAAAATTTGGCAGGTTTCCACCAAAGAAAGTCTGGAGCATCTACACCATCGAGTGCTGTCTAATTATCTCTAGCATTTGTTTTCAGCCAGCAAAGGAATCTTTTAACACAAAAAACAAGACAAGCCTTCTGAATTATTGAGTAAAAATTTGGTACGTCGTCGTGCACCTGGAAGCAAGCTGTAAAGATTAACGATGATAATGGCACTAGATGGCGCCACGGTTATGAAGAAAATACCCAGGCGCCATCTAGTGACAGAAATATTGGTTACCTTTACAGCTTGCTCCCAGATGCACTGTTACGTACTATTCAGGGTGGTTGACGTAACATTTATATTATTGTTGAATTAATATAATTTATTCACTTTAAAAATAATCATTCTGGTTGCAATTATTTCAATTGGACGGAAAGGAATTGAAAGCATTCATAATACAAGTCACATTTATTATACGCCTCAATTTACAACAATGTACAAAATTCAATTCAATAAATGTCTCGAATAAATATTAAGGCCTAATATTCATAAAAGAGGCTTATGTTAAAATTCAAAACATGACATTAAAATAATCCAAAATATTAAACATTTGTAACTCCTATAACAGGTGGTTATTTCAAATTACGCCGTTGCCGAATCGACCTTCAGATAAATCTTGATAAATAGGCGTATCCTTTCTTGTTGTACGTACGAGGGAACAAAACTAGGAAACTGGAAACTTAACGCATTCACTTGAATAATTGCTGCTCGCTGAATGTAGTATCGGCGTACCTCAAAACGAAGGAAAAATTGTAAAACACACATTAGTATTTCGACAAGATATTTTTCACGTTTCGGACGGACCTCCAACATTTGACAAGCGCAGGGGTGTTTGGAAACATGAATCAAGTTCACTCTTGGGTAGACGGATAAATATTAATTACTGCAAACTCTTCAAGAATGGCTTTCAGTGAACTATACTTGTACACAGTAAAACACCTTGAGCTATGAGAGGTCCACAATAAAATACTTGTGAGGCACCAAATAAATACATTTAGTTCTTCATGTTGAAAAGCCCTCATATTAAATTTGCATTGAGCATTACTCGGCGACTTTCCTCTTACATCAGCAAGAACGACAAAGCTTCAAATACCTTCCTTCGAATTATCGGGTTGAGAGTCTTAGTAGTAAAAGTCATAACCTTTAAATAACACAGTTCGTAAAAACTTACGTTGGCTTAGTAGTTTGTTTCGGCGGACAAACCACAAACAGCAACCAAGACGTCCAACCGGCTACAGTTCATTGGTGGGGCGCGTCGACTCGCCCACGCATAGTACTGCAGGGAAGCATCGGAAACCCAACGAAAGGAGACGCTCAGCCAGCGTCCGTCGCCGCCAATACAACAGGCTGCAAGAACCTGTCGGAGCTCTCGATTACCGTTGTTTGCGTCCCAATTTATATCGGACGCGCATGCTCAGAAAATGAAAGTCTGCATAGCATTTTAAACTAAATACACAAAAATCTAAAATGTACACAAGACAAAATTAAATAAAAAAAACATTCATATTTGCATTCATATTCAATAATTAAGCAATGTAAAGAAAACAAAAATGTGACAATAGAGATTACTATGCGACGTCAGCCGAAAATGACGTCAGGCACGAACGTCGAGGGATGCGTCCAGTCTCAGATGGTGAAATGCTAAATGCAAGGTGCACCAAAAACAGTGATTCCGTAATAAAACATAACAGCACGAGGAGGTCCCACATTTTTACTCAATAATTAAAAAGGCATGTGGCTTGTTTATTGTATTGTAAGGTGTTGCTTTGTGCACTCCTTTGCTTGCTGAGAGAGAGAACTCAATAGGGGTAGCTGCTGCAAATGTTTATTTGGGGGCAACCCGCCTTTAAGTTTTCGCTATTGGAATTTTAGGTCCTATTTTGCTATAACCTTGAATGTGAGTCTAGTGAGCTTTATTCTTAGTCTTGCATTACTAACTTAAATTTGAATTATGGACTTGGCGGTTGCACTTGAATAGTAGGGATTCTGCTTATTACTGCATATTCTTTACTAACTTTATATTTACACTGATGGCTTTTCTGACGTCAAGTTTTAATTGAGTCAGAAAAGTGTCGAAAACATACCAGTTAACAGAGGACGTTCACTAAACATACATTAAAACTAATGAAACAAGTTTCAAACGCATGAACGAACGTTTTAAAGTACGCATAAATACAAAGAGTTTGTGTGAAATATTGCGTTTATTTTACTTCTATTATAATTATCAAGGACCGTGGTATTGGTCCTTATGTAAGCCTCAGCATGAACTTCCACGTTAAACGTCAAACTTTGAGCTCCTACAGTTTCGGCCAGAATTGACATAGACCAACGAAATTCGGTATTTGGGGTCGTGTCACAACTATTTCACTGTATTACAAATTTTAATGACAACAATCGAACCGTTCGGCGTCCACAGCATGGTCATTTCTTGTTGTTGTTGTTGTTCTTGTTGTGATTCTTTGCCCTCACATGGAGACCGAACCACTGAACCTATTTTCAAGTTCTATAGCTTAAAACGTAGATATGAACAAGGCCTAGGACCTTTCACAGGTTATTTTAATGTGACTACAATATTCTTCACACGGAAAGCCAAATGCGCTAAATCCTTTGCTCTCACCTAGAGACCGAACCAATGAACCGATTTTCAATTTGTATAGCTTAAAATGTAGGTTTGAACACCGACCAGGGCCTTTTGAACCCGATTTTGATGACACTGCAGTATTCTAGTCGGAAAATCAATTATTATTTCAGAGCACTGGGCAGAAATCATAATGTACTCTTTGCCCTCACTTGGAGGTCGAACCACTGAACCGATTTTAGAGTTCTATAGCTTAAAACGTAGGTATGGGCAAGGCCTAGGGTCTTTCGCATGCTATTTTAATGTAACTACAATATTCTTGACACGGATAGCCAAATGGGCTAGAAATTTTGTTTTTACCAAGAGATCGAACCAATGAACCGATTTTCACTTTGTATAGTTTAAACTGTAGGTATTAACACCGACCAGGACCTTATGAACACGATTTTGCTGCGACTGCACTATTCTAGTCAGTAGTGCAATTATTATTGTAGAGCACCGGGCAGAAATAATTAAGTGGAGTAACAAATTTTTGCAGATATTTTGCAGAAAACATTTATTTGGTGCACAAGTCTTTCTTAACAGTAAAAATCGAACCAGCCATGGAACCCTATGAAATACCCTAAAGTGCCTTCAGTGCCCCCCCCCCCTCCTGCCCCAGAAAATCCCCGTGATACCTCCCAGGGG